>PITA01006976.1:25303-95569 GCA_004023965.1 Spilogale gracilis | reverse complement strand
AGCTGGTTGCCCTCATGGATGGATATGATACTGCAAAATAAAACCCAATGGTTCTCCAAGGTAGCGTGACCTCTCCCACACAAAGCTCAACGAAAGTGTTTTGTCTTCCTTTCTCATGTCCCGTATTGTAAAATATCTGTTGTCATCATATAGCAAAAGCAATGCATCACGGTATAATAAAATGTCTGCCACGGTAGTAAGAGAAAACCTTGAAAATAAATACTTCCCAGACTCCGAATGCCATATTCTACTTACAAGGAGAAGTCATCAATCTTGTCTTATTTTGCCCACTTCACTTACTAATAGTTTTACGGATCCAAACTTTAAAAACCCTTCTGGGACTATCAGCCAGACCCCTCATCTTCCCAGAGTGCACTCCTGAGAGAATTCTCAAGATATAACTGGCTAGAGCCCAGGCTGGACAACTCCTCAGTACCAAACAACATCATTTCCCTGACCCAGGGACATGATACTTGAAGTCTGTGCTTTTCTCTTTTTCATTCCAGCCATCTTTGCCCCCATGCCTTTTCAGCCACTTCAGGAATGTCCTGCCTTGGAAACTCTACTTTTTGCACACACGTCCAGAGGAGCAGCTCCCTCAACTCTTGGTTTTTGCTCACATCTGACTTCTCAGGGAGGCCTGCCCTGACTTGTCTCTTCCTCCTGCTCGAATGGAAGTTCCACGAGGGTGGGGGCTTTGTCTGTCTTGTTCCCCGTGACTCTCTGAGCACGTATCACTGTGCCTAGCAATGCTCGGTAAGAGTTTGTAAAGTGAATAAAAGGTAAATAACCAGTTTTAGAAGACCAAAGAATTTCAGGGATGGAAGAGACCTTAGAAATTATTTGATCCAGAGGCAAGAATTTTTTTTTCAGTAAGGCCAGCTGAAGAAAAACAAAAAAAAGATATTTATCAGCATAATTTGTTTTCTATTCAAAATTAAATCCTCTGGGGGAATAATATATGCTCTTAAATCTTAGCCACTTTATGACATAAAAGAATGTTCATGAGAAACTGTGAACAGAGTTGAGAAATAGCAAACGGAGGCATGTTTCTAATCTGCCTCCTGGAAATGAAATCTGGATCTGATTGTGAACACAGACAGCCCTCGGGACGCTGCTGCTCAACATCACTGAAAACTCCACCCTATTTTGTAGAAGAGGCAGAGACTGCCCACAAAGAAAAAACATCTTTCTCTTAAGGTTCCAAAGCTAATTAGAAGTGGATTCGGGAGAGGACCTGGGGTGCCTTTCCTCCATGCAGGGCTCCTTCTACCAGCAGGAAAAAAAAAAAAGAAGAAGAAGAAGAAGAAGAAAAAGAAAAAAAGACTTTGGTGCTTTCCTATTTGACCAAGCTTAAATGAGCACTGGCTACACCATCATTGTGAATCAACGAACACATGTGGCAATCAAAATTATTTACTGCCTTTAATATAATGTCACCATAATTGTCCTATAAATGATTGCAAGCATTCCGCCTCCCCCTGCTCCATGGATTATTAATATGACCTAACATTTAACAAGTACTGATAACATGTGGGTGTCGTTCCGAATGCCTGAGGCTCAGCAGGGCCCTGTGAGCACTCGGTCCTGCCAGGCTTTTTAATGTGCGTGTCTCTTGCCAAACTGTCTTCACCCCTTCGGGGTAGGTAATTATCTCTTTTCTTTCTGGATTTTTACTTTTTTCATTTGTGGCTAGTGTCTGGTTTTTTGTATTTCCTATAAATATTCCCATACAGATTTTAAAGGCAGAACCTCTGGGGATATGTAAAATATATTCAGGCAGTTTAATGAGTTGATAAGGACTTGTGCTCATGTAAGTGCCCTGTTTGCATATCAATAAATTTGTTGCTGCTCAATGAGTACTCTGACTTGAAGGATGAAGCAATTTTTAAAAATTGTTGTTTTTCTGTTTCTGATTCGACTGGTCAGTTCGAAATATCTGTGCTGATGATTGCAATGCCGGCGTGCCATTTTATTTTTCCAGTTAACCAGCTGCCTAGGAGCCTGCTGCCCTAAGCAGACTCTTAAACATTCACTTGTTCTCCAATGACTCTCCATTAAGTCTATCAACTATGTTTCCACAGGAATCGGTAGTCAATGCTCTGTGAGAGCCTACTACTTGTAGGGTTATCAGAAAGCATAAGGTTATACAATCCCAGCCTTTTGAGAGACTGGAGCCTGCTCTTGGAGGAGATCACAGGGCAAAGGTCAAAAACAAAACCAAACCAAACAAAAATAATTAACCATCTCATGTGGCACATGAAAGTTGTAGGTATATGGCTTAGACTACAAGAGAGGGGTTTTGGGGGAGATCAATGTAGAAACGAATTTTGGGACTAGATAATCTTCATTATGCTTTTGCTTTGAATTATAGACTATTTATCCCCCCTTGGCTTAATTTTAGTTTCTCTGGAATCCAAGAAATAGCAAGAATTTTCCTGGATTTCATTTTAAGTTTGTCACAGTCCTCTAGGAATTTGTTGTCTTCTCTCAGGATGTAGCTCAGCAGCCTGGGCGAAATGAATCCACTTGGGTTCATGCTGGAATTTGACAGATCAGAGGAATGATTTCTACTTTCAGGTTGGAACAACTCTTCCTTTCTTCCTGGAATGGCAAGATTAGCTAATATATCCATGTAAATTAATTATTTCTTTTTTTAAAAAATTAATTATTTCTATACATACCACATTCATTGTCCTTCATTCAGAAAAAAGTCACCGATCCAATTGTATTTTTAAACAGATGGACTCAAAGATCTCAGTCATGCACTTTAATCTCTAGCTGAATCATTAAACATAGTAAATAGTTAAAACTGGCTGCAATTTATAGACTTACTTGTCAATGTACTGAACTAGATCTGTAGAATTCTTGGTTGACATTGTGGCAGGAGAAAATCTTACCTAAAACAAAAGTCATGGGTTTAAAATGTATCATCAGCTACTTTAGAGTAAGTCTTATCCATCTTATTTTTACATAAATACTTTAACTTTAAACAAAATATATACTATAGACCATGACCCAGTTAAACTTGCACATGCACCATCTATATTTCTAGAGATTAAAAGCAAAATCAAGTTCTAGAAAGATACTAGAGAGCTCCATTTCATATACTGGCATCATAGTCAGGAGAAACTTTTTGGACAACTCAAAGCCATGGAGTATTCTTAGAAAAATTTTAAATGAAATATCCAGTGGTTATTGGGTGAGTTACCAAAGAAGTTCTCACAGAGTAAATTTAGTCCAACATGCTAATTTCTAAGGGGGAGTCAAGTTTTCAAAAACAGAGTCCAAGGTGCCTTGGTGGCTCAGAGGGTTAAGCCTCTGCCTTCAGCTCAGGTCATGAGCTCAGGTTCCTGGGATCTAGGCCTGCATCGAGCTCTCTGCTCAGCAGGGAGCCTGCTTCCTCCTCTCTCAGCCTGCCCTTGCCTACTTGTGATCTCTCTCTCTCTTTCTCTCTGTCAAATAAATAAATAAATAAATAAATCTTAAAAAAAAAAATCTTTAAAAACAACAACAACAACAACAAAGTCCAAAACTAGAAATCTAATCTATCTAGGCAATTTTGGTTTCTAAGTAACCTGGATGTCAGTTTACTATAGTCAATGAGAAATGAAAACAAAGTTTTGTACATAACTTACTAGCATTTAACTTAGTTGGCCATATGAACACTTAACTAATTGAATAACATGGTACTACTAGGAAGTTCCCCTTGTACCAAAGTTCATAATTTTACAGCATTTCTAGGAGGAATGAGACCGCCACATGAACTCACTGATTGACATATGCTAAAACTGTTGTAAACGTAATGTTTTTTATTTTTTAGATGAAAAACAGGACACAGATTTATGCTCATTTTAACAGCCCATCACTGAACTGGTTTCAGTGAGGAAAATATGAGTGGTATTCAGCCTCAGTTTAAAACTTAAACAAAATCATTTCCTGAGATAGTTTATGTTATTGTACACCATCATGGTGAGCAGAATAGATAAGACCCACAAATAGAAATCATTCCTTTTGCAAAACTACCACTTCTTACTTCTTAATTTAGCACCTAAGAGACTTAATTGGAAAGCTCTCTCCTCCAATAAAACTTTTTTAAAAAGTAAGTCTATAATCAAAGAAGTTAATAAACACCCCGATGATAGTTAGGCTCTCCTGACCCTGCCCACTTGGTGGTAGACCACTGGCATGGTTCGGGGCTGCTTAGAATGGAGCCAGTGACCACCAGGATCATGATTTAGGCCCTCTTTCCCACTTGCTGAGTGGGGTCGGAGGCTCCAACGCCAGGTCTTCCCCTAGAGGATGGATACACTGATCCACTGGGCTTCCAGGGGTCCCATGTGATGGAAACCATACTAACTACTTACAGAACATGACTGGCGTTCTGCCGTGCTTTGTATTTTGACTCCAGTTTCAAGCTGGAACAGAGCTGGGCCCTGGGCTCCTGGCCTACTCAATGCCTGCTCTTCCTTCTCACCTCTCCATGGTGACCCTGACCTGGACTGTGTATGGTTTTCCCTCACAACCGATGCTCCCTGGCCTTCCATGTTTAATGCCTAGGAGCCCTTTTGTTCCCTTTTGTGGAATGAAAGACTATGTGAATACTGTGTCCAAGGACACTAAATTACTGGGTGATTGTCTCCTTCCCCCTTCTCAGGAAAAACAGTTGGATATTTATCTTTTACTTTAATGGTATTTTTTTTTAAAGACCCTATCTATTTATTTGACAGAGAGAGAGATCACAAGTAGTCAGAGAGGCAGGCAGAGGAGAGGAGGAAGCAGGCTCCCTGCTGAGCAGAGAGCCTGATGTGGGCCTCCTCCCAGGACCCTGAGATCATGACCTGAGCTGAAGGCAGAGGCCCAATCCATTGAGCCACCCAGGCGCCCCTTTAATGGTATTTTTAAGTCTTATTTTGAAGACCATAAATAGCATCCTCTTAAAAACACAGTATTTAAGTTAACAAAGTATGCTACAACTCAAATACACACGTTAAAACTTAAAACAGTAAAATCTGGAAAACCATAGAAAAGTAAAAGATACAGGAAAAAGAAATTCTCATTGTAATTGTACTGTCTATAGGGCAAAAGCTGTTAACACTGCAGCCTGTTTGTTTCCTCTTATATGCAATTTTTGATATATCTCTACTATGTAAATTTTTATATCTTCGTTAATTGCATATAGGAAGCAGCTCTGTTTCATCCCTATTCCTACAAGCTAGAATGTAATTACACAATAATTCTTGCAAACAACTTGGCAGCTATTCATGGACTTTTTACACGTGTCAGTTTTCACCTGTCTTATAGCAATACTTTAATATGCTGTGTTCCTTTATGACTTAATTAAGGCCTATAAAATACTTTCACATATAGGATGTCCTGTAAGGTGGGCATCATTTTCCTTACCGAAATCCTAGGCTATTGCAGGAAAAAATTTAAGATGATTATTTTTATAGGCGAGGAATCAGGATTAGAGAAGTAGCAGACTCATTCAAGATCATATTGTTGATGATAATAATAATCATTATTGCAATTGACTGAGTCCCTCTTACTTGCTAAAAACCCTTTTTATTAGTGGTTCACTCAAACCTCACATCTTTGGATGATAGGCCTAGTTAGCCCATTTCATAGAGGAGGAAACAGAGAGGTTAAATAATTGCTGGAAATCACACAGCCAGGGGATGCTAAGCCAACAGACATCAAAAACCAGTGCTTGATACTGCTCTTTCCATCACCAGAGGCTGCCTCCCCTGGTGAGGTCTAAAAATACTGCTTCTTTGAATGTTCTTTTTCATTAATGTAAAATACCAATAAAAGAAACTTATTTAGCTATTTCTTTTTCATGATAGAGGTAAAATATGTATCTTGAATTTGTCATAGTTTCTTTTGAATCTTTATAAAGATAATTATCAAAAATTTTCTCATATTTAACCCTGCATATTAAAGGTCAGTCCAAATAATGTATTCACGTATTGAGACCCTTTTCCTTTTCAGCTTGTTTGTTGAAGCAAAACAAACAAGAAATGCAGGCAGAGTGAGAAGAAAAACAACTCTTCTAGGACTCCTTAGAACTCTCTGAACAATGCTAAGCTTTAAAGAAGACGAACAAAATATTCTACTTTTACTATGAAGGTCTAAAAGTACTTGCTTTCTTTTCTTGGTCATTGACTGAGCCAGGAAGGGGGCCCTCAGTTTCCTTTCGCTGTTCCTCTGCAGTCCGGGAGGCACTTTTGTTTACATCTGTATCTAGGCAACCAGAATGCTGCATCAGATCAGGAACTAAGGTGCTGGTGCTTACATTTTTTTTTTTTTTTAATTAAGGGCACTTTCTGTACATATGGTGAAGGTTAAGGGAGGTTTCTCAATTATTTTACACTCTTCTCTTCTGTCCTCCCCACATCAATTCTTCACCAGGCCCCCATCACACCCATAGTCAGCTAGAAGAATTTGTCGTCGCAGGTACTTCCACTAGACATTTAGGAAATTTTGGGGAGATGAATCCACTTAGATCAAACTGTTATAAAATAATAGGAAATGATTTCTTACTCTATTGTGCCCAAGCCATCCAAGGATCTCCTTTGGGATTTATTACCTTGTTTATGTGTAGTAAGAAATATAAGTAAGGTGGTGAAGGATGAGAATTTAGAGACCTTGAATAATCCATGAGATAAATACCTGAGCTCATGATGCTTGATTTCCTGGTTTTATTTTTTGTTGATTTGACTTTTGTGAAAGGGAAGAGAGACTTTTTATTTTGGCTTTTAGAAAGCCAAAGCTTTAAGGAAACCTGGTTATAATCTGACGAAAGTCTTTATGTTTCTGGGGCATCTTCCCAGCGTGGTTCAGTAGTATTGTGACTGCAGGAAAGATCTGTGATGTCAGTGGGGTTGGCCCTCACACTTTAGGTCAAGTGCCTGGGATTTCAGGGCTTCAAGGGTTTTTCTTAGTGCTCACTGTCGCAAGAATGAACTGCTACGGAACTACCCCTCAGTCTTCTTCCGAGTGTGCTCCTTAAGGAAGCTAACTCTGTGGGCCTCTAGGAGGAGTCTCACAGAGATTGCAACAATAATGACCAGCGTGATGGGTCTGGGCTTTAAGCAAATTAAAATATTGAACTTGGGCTTTGCAGAAAAGTTTTGTTCAATTATTCAGCCAAAAAGTTGTTGATTGTTTCAGCTCTGTAATATTTCCCTGAGTTCTAAAATCTGAAGCTGCAGATTTTGGTAATACTACCTGACCCTTGTGTGCTGAGATTGTATTAGTGGTTGAGTTATTTTTCAAAGTACGGTGCCAGGTTTGCCTTGCTCTGGGGGACATGTAATCTTCAGGATGCCAAATGACAAATTTTAGATACCACAGATAAATACCGCCCAAGATTTTTGGTTTCAGCAGTATGTCTTCTAGTGCTAAGTGGAGCTCTTAAAACTTAGAAATGCAGTATTTCATGGTTTTTAAGCTGTCCAAAAGGCTCATTACACCATCCTAATCATCAGTTTTTCAAGCTCCAAAGGGGACTGGCTCACCACGAGTGACAGCATGTGGTCACGGATACCGAACCACCCTGGCTCCCCAACCAAACAGCTATTTACTTTGGACAAAATCAACTCGCTTCTTCAAGGCTCGTTTTCTCATCTGTAAACTGAGCTACTAATACTGCTCTCCTAAGGTGGCTGAGAGGATTAAATGCAATGATACACTTAACGTGCTCAGCTGAGTGCCAGGCTGGCAGTCTACGACAAGGTAACTATTATTAGTGATTATTTCACAAGGGGGCAGTTATCCAAGAAATCAATACAGGGTCTGTGAGAGAAGGAAAACTGGATTTGACCTTGCTAAGAAACCCTTTGTTTTGCTCTCTCTTTCTCCTTGGTCCTCTCTCTCCTTAAATTCAGCTTCTGGTCCACAGCATTTGGCTCAGAAAATGGATTCCAGTGAAATAAGAATCTAACTTGTTTGTTCTCTAAGTGGTTGCTTGAATAGTGCACACAATATATTTGTACCAATGGATTCCCACCTGCTAAATGCATATGTCAGATCCTTCCTGGGAGTTAGCCATCTACCAAGACCTCTTCTAACCCAGGCCTACCAAGACTAGAGCCTAGAGCACAAGGCTGATAAATGTTCGATTTTGATCTTGAAAACTTAAAAATGACATTATAGTCTGATATTACTTGAAATATCGGCATTAGAAATAATCGTGCGGCAGTGGTCTGGGAAGGGTTTGTGGGTGTTGAGGGTCAGCTGAGACAACTGCTAGGGGACTCCACAACCCTAGGGGATACCTTTCACACAATAACACTGTAGATTTTCATATTTTTTATAAGTTTTCAGGCGTATGTCAAGAAAAATATCTTATTCTAACAAACTATATCGGGACAGTCTTCTGATATGTATAAGTAAAGGGTCTTGCACTTCTGACACCACATTGATGAGCTCACCTAACCTCCTGGTTGTGAGCTGGTGATCCCTCAGGTCCCCTTTCCCCCAGAGCTGCTGCCCATACAGCCTTCCCTACCACAGTAAATGACAACAGCCCTTTCCCAGTTGCTCAGGCCCCAAACCTTGGAATTCGTTGCTTCTCTTTTTCTTTCAAACCCAATGTTTGCCCCACCTTACAAAAAAATATCCAGAATGGGTCACTTCTCACTGCTTCCTGTGCTGTCCCACTGGTTCAAATGATTGTTGTTTTCCCCTTAGACTATTACAATGGCTTTTTAAAACCAATCTCACTTCTACCAAACTCACCACCCATAAATTATTCTCAGTGAAACAGCTGGTTGTGTTGTCAAAGAGTGATCATGAAACTCATCTGCTCAAAATCCTTCAATAGTTCTCCATCCTGTAAAAGATGAAACCTTCTGCTCAAGTCCTGATCCCAGGTCCTGGGATCAAACCTCACATCGCATCAGGCTTCTTGCTTAGCAGGGAGCCTGCTTTTCCCTCTCTGTCTCTCTCTCTCAGTTTCTCTCCCTCTGCCCCTCCCCACCACTTGTTCTTTCTTTCTCTCTCTCTCTATCAAAGAAATAAAAAAAATTTAAAAAAGAGAAGGGTTTGGTTAATCCATTATGGACTTTACACCAGGCAAAGGATGATGCCTTAGTGATGAGGGAACAGAGGTTAGCTGACGACAAAGCAGAAGCTGGCACCCCCCGCCCCCCGCCCGTTACATGTGTGGTGTTCCTCAGGAACTCCTGGCTGCCCTACAGGAAGAATACATGGTTAACTACTAGAGATCACAGTCCTGCAGGACCAGGAGTCTCCCTCAGTTTACAAATGTGCTAGGGATTTACAAGGAAGAGACTTTCTTATCAATAGCCTAACTTCCAAAGATCCAGAACTCAGTTCCCGAAGCCCTAACATTGCCCTCCCCACCATAAAATTGAGGGGGGCTGGGGTGAAAGCAAATGTAAATCAAGTTGAATTTCTTCTAGACCTAAAGCTCATCGAGAAGGATATGTGATAGTAGGAATGTGACATTCCACCAGGAAACTCCCAGTTGTCTGCATGTTAGTGCCTCATTAGAGGGAAAGCAGCTTTGGCTCAACAATAATCAGGCTACCAGTATTCTGACAGTCTTCTTTACCATATGTCAGTCTTCTAAACACCCCCTTTGTCCTCATGTCCTCAACTCCTGAGTATATAATCAGTCACTCCCCAGGATCACGGGGTAGCAACTCAGGTCCATTGGTCCTGTCCCTGTGCTTAATACAATCAGCTTTTTGCATCAGAAATGTCGTGAGAATTCTTTCTTGGCTGTTGGCTCCGGACCTCACTTATATTCTAAACCTTCATCATTAGTTCAGGCATTTCAAACACTGGTATATAAAAAAACTCATCTGGAGAGCTTCTTAAGCCATAGATTCCTATGCCCAAATCGCACTAGTTTCTAAACAAGCTCATTTTGATCCAGAGATCCAAGCACCTGACAGTGAGATACACAAAAGGAAAGCATTTCTAATGCTGGCATTTCCTAAAGTTCTACAAAGAATGTAATTTTGATCAGTGGACCTCTCTGATGTTCCTAAAAATTGCCATTGTATTCCCATAAACAGTCATCCAAGTGTCCCTCTGTCTGTTCATCCCCCTGCCTGCCCATTGGCCCACACATCCATCCATCCAGTCCATTGTGCCTTCCTCCATCTTTGCCTTAGATCTTATGTCTGTGAATTTTCCTACAGGGTAGCAGGACTGGAGGAGACTTCTCCTTTTGAAACAACTGCCTCAGGTCCTAATTACCATCAGCACCTCCCCCAAGGCCAAGCCACCTCCTACCAGGAAGTCTAGCCTCAGGTGCCCACCAGGATTTTGGTGTCATTCCTACTTTGTGTTTGTGTCTATCTACTTCTCCTCCTTCCACTTGCCCACGAGGCTCCCTTTTTCCATTCATTGGTTTCCTGTTATACCTTCTGTGTCCCCTACCTCTTAACAACCACCTTCTCCCCAAATACCTAATTGCAGCCAAGCTGCAATGGTGAGTTCCCATCTCTGTTTAACTCTGTTTCCTGCCTATCATTCCCACTGCCCTATCTCTGGCTTTGGCCGATGGCAACCAAGTAAGTTGACTAACCAAATTAAGAAGTGCAATACCTTAAAATAGAGGAATTTTGATGATTGCAGTGACATATAATGCCAGGGGGAAAAACACACTCAGTGCAAGGGGATTCATCTTTGTATCAGCCTATCACACATAGTCACACATATAAAAAGAGCCCCAAACAAACAGAAACACAGCACAACCACTGAAGATACTGGCAAAATCCCACGTGGCTGATGAGGTGGTACCTAAGTAGGTAAGCTAATAATTCCAAGATAATGCCACTCTGAGTGACAAATTGTATTGCTACCAGATATAGGAACCGTGAATTTTTATGGAAGCGATAAAGGCTTGTGCTCTTTGTTAAAGAGTGTTTATGATATTGGTAGAAGAATATGCATTCTTGCTGCTCTAATCCTATTCTAATTCCGTTTCTCAGCAAAAATCCCTTTTGCTGTGGGGGCATTTCTCACTCTGCCAGGAGGCCCTGAGCAAGCCTTGTGGATCCAGCATTCTGCTCTAGAAAAGTCAACTCCACGTCCCTGATAGTGTCAGCTCCACAGGCACGGGCGGGGGCGGGCAGCCATCCCATCTGCAACCCTAATGATCTCGAGGAGCTTATTTTTGTTGTATCCTAAACCAGTGTTCCCAACCATCCAGCCGAACATGAGCACCAGCATTTCAAGGTGAACAGAAATATCTGTTTGAAAAGTATATTAATAGAATCTAATCCCCAAATCAATGAATGTATTTTTGGTCCTAGACATCCATACATTTAGCCAAATGGCTCTAAGACAGAATTTAATATTGTATGTGTTTGTCTCATTAATAGAAAGAGTAATGAAACCCGTTAAGAGAGGAGTTTTCCTGTGACCTGAGAATACTTTTTTGCCCCATCACTAAAATATATAAAAATTTATTCTGTGTGGAACTCACCTCTGAGTAACCTACAGGGCCCCCACCAGCAGTGTGGGTTACTTGTGTGCATCTCCTTACGGTTATGATGCCTGACCTTGTAAAAGCTTCACCATCTTCCCATTGCCCTTCTTCTAGAATGATGTGTCTTTGAAAAAATTTCAATAAAAATTATTTTGTCCAGGGCATTTTTTTCTTAGAAATTTGTGATCAGTTTTTCATAGCTATAGAAATAACTAGACCAAACTAAAATGTGAAGGAGATAGGAGAAAGGTCAAACACTGACTGGACGTTTAAAACACAGAAGGCTCTGTATGTGTATATTTTTATCTGTAGTTCAGTTAATTCTCAAAACAACCAAATGAGTGTAAAATCCTGTTTCACAGGTGCAAACTGAGGAACTTTCTCCAAGTCAGATTAGCAGTGTTTCTGAAAGTCTATGTTCTTTCCATCTTGCCAAGCTCCTTATCTTTGAAGTCCCTTGATATCTTCACCCTTTTCTGCATCCTTTTTGACATGACTTCTGCCCCTTGCCCAACACCTTGTGTTGTAGATACTCGGTATTCTTGCTGAATCTCTTCAATCATTCCTTCACTCACTCATTCTGCTAGTCAGTCATATAAACATTTGAACATTGCTTGGGTACCTCTAAGTACTCTTTTGGACAGCTGGCCTACAACAACGAGCAAAACAGGAAACAAAATTCTGCCCTCACGGACATTCTAAAAGGGAGTGTGCAATGAGTACCCAGGTGTTCAAGAGGAAGTATGATGAGGACAATTATCGAGATTAGCAAAGGCAAAGGCATGGTGGCAGCCCAGAGGAAGGACCTTCAGCCACCTGCAGGGAAGGAGGAAACCGAAGACTTCTCAGAAAAAGTGACACCTAAGGGGAGTCTTGTGGCCTTGTAGGAATTGGCCCCAATGAGTGGATAAAGTCTGTTTCTGCTCAGTGAATGCCCATCCCCATGGCCAGGAGAGCAGAGTGGTGGGAATGGGGAGGACTGTTCCCTGATAATCACTGCTGAGGCTTGCATAGGTGAGTAGAAGCCAGATGCTGAGGGGTCTAGTATCTTTGTGGGCATTTGAGGAGTTTGGAATGTACCCTGTAGGTGATGGAGAGCTGAGTGGTCACATAGTAAGTACTGACTGAGTCCCAGAGTGCTGTGGATGTGTTTCAATGTTCAAATCCAGCCTGAAAAATTAGCCAATTTTTCTCTTCAAACAAAATAGACAAAAAATAAGCCTTGAAAAATTATTTTGTCAGAATTGGAATGTCTCTATTTTTATGTTTGAAATGTTCTACTCAATCTGCACTTACACATATACACATTCATAGAAATACAATAAAGGATTAATATTCTGAATATGAAAAATATATATACCAAGCTATACAGCAAGGAATACTTATAAACATCCCTTATGAAATCCTCATTGAAAAATACCATTATACACATTTCGATGTGTTTCTTTCTAGACTCTTTTCTATGAACACATACATATATAATTATATATGTATTCATATATAATTAAGTATATAATTGAAATTATATTATACATATAATTTTATATTCTAACTTTTTCTTTTAATCTTAATGTATGTATACTTTGACATTTCACATGTTTTTACTTTTTTTTGATAATAGGATTTTTTTATTATGTTCAATTAGGTAATATACACCATTAGTTTTTGATGTAGTGTTCAATGATTCATTAGGTACGTATAACACCCAGTGCTCCATGCAATACGTACCCTCCTTAACATTCACCACCTGGTTAGCCCATCTCCCCACACCCCTCCCTTCTGTAACCCTCAGTTTGTTTCCCAGAGTCCAGAGTATCTCATGGCTTGTCTCCCTCTCTGATTTCTTCCCATCAGTTTTCCCTTCCTTCAGCTAGGTCCTCTGTGCTATTCCTTATGTTCTACATGTGAATGAAACCATATGGTAATTGTTTTTCTCTGGCTTATTTCATTTAGCATAATCCCCTCCAGTTCCAGCCATGTGATGTAGAAGTATATTCTATGGCTACCATAATTTTATTCTAACTACTTTTTTAGTTTTGGACTATTATATTGTGACCAATTCCTTTGGAAATGGAAATAATACTGCAATCATATTTTAAAGAAAACCATTTTGTAAATCTCTGATTGTTCTCTAAGAAAATAATGGAACAAGGGTTTGGAAGATTTATGAGGATCTTTTTTTTTTTTTTTTTTAAAGATTTTATTTATTTGACAGAGAGAAACACAGCCAGAGAGGGAACACAAGCAGGGGAGTGAGAGAGGGAGAAGCAGGCTTCCTGCCGAGCAGGGAGCCCCATGTTGTGAGGATCTTGATACATGCTGCCAACTTGCCCTAAAAAGTGACTTAGATTCTTGTAAAGCAAATTGAAAATATGTCACAAGAGAGGTAAAACTTTTATACCCAAATGGAGACACTGTACATCTTAAAATGTATTCTAGGGAAATATCCTAAAATATAGAAGAAGACTTACATACAAACATATTAACCACATGTTAACATGGTAACATGTTAACAAAAAATTGGAACCAGCTTAATTGTTCAACACTGGGGAAATGTAAGAGTATTACTTTTGTTGGACATATTTATGACAACCATTAAAAAGTTTACTGATAATTATTTATGATATGTAAAGTATACACATTATAATTGTTAAGTGGGAAATTGGGATACAAAATGTTATATATAGTTTGATTTCAACTATGTTAAGAAAAATACCAGAAGAAATTTTATCTGAGTTTTTTTGGGAGGTAGAATTATGGGTAATTTTTTCTTCTTTCTAGTTTGCTGTATTTTTATTAGCATAAGTTGTTTTTATATTTTAAAAAGTGGCTAAGGCAAGTCTTCTTTTGTTGTGCAAATGTGTGAGTTTTTTTTTTTCCTTCCTGGATTTCCTTACCGATGTCAGTTTTTGGGTAAAATTTCAGCCATAATTTTATTTTCTAATAGTGTGCCTTAATTTTAACATTTTCTTAAGAAGTAATACTAGAAATCACTAGAATCTCCTACCTGCAGCCTGCTTTGAAGTGAGAAGGCTGAAAGTGCCTTCTCATTCTGGAATGTTTTCGCAGACTGCACCTGACAGAGATGGATATGGGGTTTAGGATCAGGAATTCTCGCTAGGTTCCTGACTTACCCAATTCTCTGCATCTCTTAGAAAGTAGCAGCAGAAAAAGTTCTTGTCTGATCTATTATTGATTTGTGGAGAAGTTGGGAGGGAAGCACTTTCAGAGCAGAATGTTTAGCTGAGAAAGCATTTTTCACTCCAATTCCGACTCTATTTGCATCAGTCAATAATCTGTACTAGATTTTAGTTTGTCTTTATTTTTTAAGAGGGACAAGGAAATTATTTGACATGACATGAAGCAAGAAATGTTTGGAGGGGAATTCACTAGGAAGTTTCTAAATTTTTTTTGCGAGAATTGAGGTGTCTCTGAAATTACTTTTTTTAATTTTAAATTCAATTTCCACATACATACATATATAAAAATTTAAATAAATATATAAATGAAGTTTATTTTAAGTGAAGTCTTTTTTCTTTCCATTTCTGCTTCACCCATGTGAGGGACCTACCATGTAGCCTTAGTGGGAGACCTTTACAACTTCAGAATATGTCAAGAAGATTAAAACACCCCTTTCTTTTCTCTCTCTTTTTTAAAAAGAGATTTTATTTATTTGACAGAGAGAAACACAGCCAGAGAGGGAACACAAGCAGGGGGAGTGAGAGAGGGAGAAGCAGGCTTCCTGCAGAGCAGGGAGCCCGATGTAGGACTCATCCCGGGTCTCCAGGATCATGACCTGAGCCGAAGGCAGTTGCTTAACCAACTGAGGCACCCAGGCACCCCAAAACACCCCTTTCTGACTCAGATATTTGGGTGAATGTTACACTTCAAATGTTAGCCAGGCTTGAAAGGGGTATGGCAGTGGCTTCTCATTAGTAGCTAGTCCGTGCTAAAACTATATTAAGAGAAGCGTTCTCTGATTTTACTTAGGAATTTAAGATTTAAATGTTGTTTCTGGCAAGTGAACAGATTCTTTTTTATGCTACTCCAATTTTAAAATGTTCAAATAGATGTTCTATGCCTTAAAAATTAAAAAAGACTTCCTCTGGGCATTTCCAGGGAGGGGCACAAGGAACTTTCTGGAGTGATGGAAATGTTCTGTATCTTGACTGTGGTGATGATTATATAGGTGCATGGCATTTGCCAAACCCTCTTGAACTATATGCTTAAAATTGGGCCATTTTATTGGAGATTTTTATTGTAAACTCTACCTAAATAAAGCTTATCAGAAAAAAGCACATCTATTCACTTAAAGTGTGCCTTTGAACTTGCTGCGAAGACAGTGTCACTTATCACTACAGTCCTCACCCCTCCCCCACCTGTGATGACACGTGAGTTTCAGCTGATTTATTCTAGGTGGCTGTCTTAGGACTGGGGTGTGATGAAGACCAGAAATGGCTTTGCAGGGGACAGGGCGCCTCCCAAGGAAACGTCGGTCATCCCAGCTGTTGGCATTGCAATCGCATTCTGCCCCAGAAGCCACTTCACTCTGTCTTCTGCCAACAGCATCTCCCAGATGATGGCGAAAGACGTACAAGGAGGCAGTTCTTGATTCGGTGTCATGGAGACAGAGTCCATTTCTCTGTCTCAGTATTTCGGTCTCTCTCTCTCTCTTTCAAAACCGTGTCAAATGTGGGTCAGGCAGAGCAATAGGTACTAGTTAAAACAAACAGCACTATTCTGAGCCAAGCATCTTTCCAGCTGCTTGTTCAAGTTTTTCTTAAGGCAGGTTTGGCATAAACAAAATTATGCTTTTTGGGGGGGCGCCTGGGTGGCTCAGAGGGTTAAGCCTCTGCCTTCAGCTCAGGTCATGATCTCAGGGTCCTGGGATCGAGCACCACATTGGGCTCTCTGCTCGGCAGGGAGGCTGCTTCCCACTCTTTCTCTGCCTGCCGCTCTGCCTACCTGTGATCTCTCTCTGTCAAATAAATAAATAAAATCTTAAAAAAATTATGCTTTTTTTCTTATTGTTTACTTTAATCCTGCTATTGAATAAAATGGCTAAAGTGCCGTTTGTTAGAGAGTACAATTTAGACTATGAAATGGACAAAGCAGATTGTTTGATCTTGTTTCATTACCCATCCTTGCCAACAATTGGCTATATATTGGATACCGTTGTTGAAGTTGTCTGTTGTCAGGGAGACCCAGCCTTCCACCTGCATCTCACTCCATGTTAAATGCTGCAAAGCTGGGTGGTCACCTGCACTCTTGACATATTACTCAGTCCCACCGAGGGTCTATTCATTCTAGCTGTAGCCACAGCAGTGACCACAGTAGTGCTCACTGGAGAGGGGACTGTGTGGGCCTGGGGAATGTGGAAAGTGTCAGAGGGTCTGAGGGGGAGCCGGGCTGGCCTAGTCTGGCGACAGTATAGGACTCTCTGGGTGAGCCTGCCACCTGCATGTGAAAGCACGCTTTCCATCAAAATGTCTCCAGTCACCTCTGTTTCAAACTTTAAACCATGTTTCATACTTACTTTTTAATATTTGTAAATTCAGTTTAAAATGCAATTTTTAAGACACAATGCACACATAAAGGGGTTCCTGTCTCTCCTATCTGTCTGGTCAAGTCATTCCTGTCTGAGTGGGCACATCATGGGACGGGCGGGAGGTCTCACCTTTGGGGGCCCAGGCATCACTGGCATGTGCCTTCCCAGAGGTGGCCTCATTCCAGGAGCAGGTCCCACTGGCATTCTCCAGGAGGAGGAGGGCCCATCATTGGCATCATGGGAGGGCCCCCCATATGGGGCTCTGTTATTTTGTCCATCAGGCTCTGAGCCTGCTCTTCCACCCATTTCTCATAGTAGTCTTTCAGGTTCTCTGTGTGTTTCCACCACTGCAGCGTGTCTTCCTCACAGATGGAGAGTCATGGGTGAAATATATGTGTTGTAGTAGTAGCCATGTTGCTCTGCAGGCCATTGGCCACCTCATCCCAGGATTGAAGGTTTTTTCCCCCCCAAAATCATATGTATTTATTTGTCAGAGATAAAGAGAGAGAGTGAGAGCACAAGCAGAGGGAGTCGAGGGAGCTGCAGGCAGAGGGAGAAACAGGCTCCCCGCCAAGCAGGGAGCCCTATGTGGGCTTGAACCCAGGACCCTGGGGTCATGACCTGAGCCAAAGGCACATGCTTAATCGACTAAGCCACCTAGGTGTCCTCAGGATTAAAGTTTCTTTCTCTGTCTTTTTTTAAAAAAATATTTGATTTATTTATTTGACAGAGAGGTCACAAATAGGCAGAGAGAACGGGGGAAGCAGGCTCCCTGCCAAGCAGGGAGCCCCATGTGGGACTTGAAGCCAGGACCCTGAGATCATGACCTGAGCCGAATGCAGAGGCTTAACCCTCTGAGCCGCCCAGGATTAAAGTCTCTGATAACTGTTTTGTAAACTCTTTTTAAAAAGGTGAAGAGCCTAGATAATAATGCCAACTGTATAAATAAAATTGAAGAAGGATACTGAAGATATTTATGAGGAAAAACCTCATTACTTTGAGGAAAGAAGTATGGATTTATGTATGTATGTTTGGCATGTACGTATTTACTTATTTATTTCAAAATCTTTTCTAAAAGTCCTTGGGAATTCCACTGGATAATTCTTTGTTACCTAATTTGTTTAAGTAATAAATAAATAATACATAAATACAACTGCATGTTTTTTTTTAGAATGGATAAATTTTTTTATATTATATTTAATTTTTTTGGTTTTCCTAAATTTATTGTTTATGCCCACACCCAGTGCTCCATGCAATACGTGCCCTCAACTGCACACCTAATAGAATAGAAATACGTGTTCAATAAGGTAGTTTGAATGTATTCAAATTAAGAGAAAGAGAACAAAAGGTATTTACATTGTAACACTTAAAATGTGTAATAATGGAACTGAATAAATGATGAAAACTGCAGAAAGTCTTCTAAATATCCAATAGGAGTTTGTTCTTAACATCTCTCCAGGTGACACACTGCAGTGGAAGGATCTGGAACCCGAAGCCACACTTGGTGTTGGAGTAGGGGGGCGGATATTGCCCCAAGATAGCCCTTCTCCTATCAGCTGAGTGTGGTGTGGTGAGTAAGGCTCCAGGTGGGAGTGCCCTTTGACGGGAGGGGAAAAGCCAGTGAGGGCTGGTTTGTTCCTGAAAGGGAGGAAAATTGCTGGGATGTGTATGGGAGATTGAGAGAGCATCCAGGTGTGGAGAATTTGGAGCTTGAGGTGACCCTCCTTTGTGTGCAAATCTTTAGTCCTTGCTAGATTCCTTTAATGCTGGGGGAGAATGATATTTTTGTTTGTTTGTTTTGGAAACCAGTGAACAGTCAGGGTTTTGTGACTGGTTTACCCTGGTGGAACAGAGACCCCGGCACGAATACAGGGACTAGAAATAAGAAGTAAGCCCTGTAGGTTTCACTTGATCCCATTTATGACAAAAAGCAAACCGTTGTTGGAGGTAATGATTCTCATTTTGTGATGCAGCAAAACCATGAAAAGTAGAGCAGAAAATGAAAACTTTAACTCCTGGGTGCCTTCACAGAGCACCACATCAAACATCTTTTGAAAACTTCCCTATTTTAGACTTTGCAGTTTTATGAAAAATACAGTTCCTCCTTTTTTTTTTTTTAAAAAAAAAGATTTTATTTATTTATTTGAGATAGAGTGAGAGATAGCATGAGAAGGGAAAAGGTCAGAGGGAGAAGCAGACTCCCTTCAGAGCCAGGAGCCTGATGCGGGACTTGATCTCGGGATTCTAGGATCATGACCTAAGCCAAAGGCAGTGGCTTAACCAACTGAGCCACCCAGACACCCCTACAGTCCCTTTATTTTATAAATCAGTTGAAATAGTATTGTCTGTTACTTGCAGCAGAAACATCCTAACTGATACGAGCAACCAAAAGAGTATGGCTACCCTGTGTGTAGTCCATATTCTTTAGATCTTAGGTCAGGAAGCTGTGAGTGAGCCAAATGGTTCTGGAAGAAACTGTTTCAGATGGGAGGGTTTTCACACCACTGGTCGCAAATAACAACTAGGTAGAAAGAGCCTAAATGTTCCATCATGGAGATGGCTGTGCTCCCATCCCCAGGGCCACTTGATTGTGCTGACTCTATGCCCAGTCTCTAGGTGACTCCTCTTATTAGAATGACTTTCTAATAAGGCATGATAAGGGAACTGACAAAGTGGGACATTCTGTGATCAAGACGTGAAGACAAAGAGATAGAAAGAGGAGGCTCTGAGGGCTGTTGGGAGATCCTGAAGGGGAGGAGCAAGGGAGGGAAGGAGGCAGACTCCCCACTGGATCATTACCTTGGCCTGGCTCCAGCTGCTTCCTAGCTGCCCAGAGACAAGAGGGAGTTACTAGAACGAAGGCTCTGTTGCTCTGACTCGGCAGCGTTATCAGGAAAGAGTGCTGTCAAAGGTGCTTGGAGAACAGTCACCAATCCCAGTGTGTTCAGGACGTTCCCAGCTTTTGTCCTGAAAGTCCTGAGTTCTGGAAACTACTGGGTGGTCGGCTGCCCTAGAGTCCTTTGGAACTTGGAGTGGGGCTAATGGTTAGGGACCTTGCAGGAAGTGGTGGTCTCTAGGACTTCCTATGGGGCAGGCCTGCGGAGGCACAATGGAAGCAAGTTTGGAAGGTGTGCTTTACATAGGACCTTTACTTTTCTCTCATTTCAAATTGGATTCCAGGAACCCTTGATTGGGAAAGGACAGAGCTGTCACAACTGAAGTTCCTGATCACACTGAGGTATCAGGAGTCCAAAAGGCCTGATTTCTTGTTCTGGGAACAGAGATAAAGGGATTAGAAATATGCGGTGCAGTGGGGTGGTCACAGAGGTTTGGCAGAGGAATAGTTCTCTTCCTACCCCCACCTGTCGTAGCAAGAAACTGGCTGTTTAATTTGACTTTCTCCTGGTAGGAAGCAAAGCACATTCCATACTTCCTGATGGAAGAGACCATCACTTTTTGAAAATAAATATGGGAGAGACGATCAAATTATGTTCCAAAAATAATTACACTGATTTCAACTCAAAATATGTGCACCTGAGGGAAAGACCTCCGGGGAAAGGCATGAAGAGATAAAGTAGTGCCGTGGAACACATCAGAAGCAGCGACCTGCCCTCTTGCAGGAATCAGAAAGTAAAGAAGTTAGACTTTTTCATGACAATAAAGGCCTTCCAACACATGGGGTGAACACCTACTGATATAAATTCGTAAAGAATAGAGCCGAAGGGATAGAAATATCTACAGAATTGTCAGTAAAAGCTGTGGAGGTAATTTTGGAACAGGACATAGAAGAATGGATGATTGACCTTTGACCTTGGTGGCTTCAAATCTTCATTGGGACATTTAATATCTTTGTCTTCTTGAAGGAAGAGTTCATGGTTAGATAAGCTGGGGAACCACTGTTTCCCTTCCTCCCTCCTCTTTAGCAGGTAGTTTGGCATGTCAAACTGCTCCCCTTTGCTTAACGTTATATAATTAGATTCTGATTTTATTTTAAATTGAGAAAGACTTATTATCATCCCAGGGTAATAGTGAACCACTTAGGGAAATACTGCCTAAGAAAGTTTGTTTTTGAGAATAGGCCCAGTGAAAAGGAATTTCCTTGAAAAATTTTTAAGAAGTAAAGGGCATCTTCATTGGTGGATTGCATAGGACAGCTTCCTCCCCCAACCCTGGGTCAGGATCAGGTCAGGATCAGTACCAACTGCTCAGGAGATGGGTTCTTCCACTAAGACTCAAGGGTGACATGGGGATACCTGGCCTTTCAGAAATGAAGCATTGTATTATTTCACGGAGCTCTACATGATTGAATCTCTGTGAATCTTCTTTTTGAACAGACATTTAAAATCCAAATCTTTAGAAATACTGCCAAGAGTTAAAAAGGCAAGTATGAAAATTAAAATGGCTATTTGAAGTTCAGAATATTTCAATTAAAAAAAAAAAGTATCACTCAAAACAGGTGTTGCAATTCTTTCTAAAATTTGGATGGAATTAAGAATAAAGATTATTGTAAGGACCTATTTAGAAGTCCAAGCCACCATCTTGTTTACTCAGCAAAACAGCTCCAGGTGTTATGGGCAAAAGGCCCCTGGAAAACAAAGGCGAGCCAGGTTGGGGGAGATGCCCAATCGGTTAACCCCCTTAACCTCCCATCCTGGGAGCATCCCAGGGAGGTTTTTAGATGCAAACTAATGGGCAGGCCCATTGCCCATGCTTGGGCTCAGAAGGGAATGCTCAGGTGCCCCTACCTCTGGGGTCCAGGGGCCATGGAAGTACAGATTAACTCAGGCAAGCCACATGAGTTGGGTCAGCTCTGGGGTACAGTTTTCCCCTTATACGAAGGAAATGTAAATTAACTCAGATAGCTACGTGACCCAGGACAGTTTGTGATGGGGGGGGGGCAGGGTGCCCTATAAAAGCTAGCCTGAGAAATTAGGTGTGATCCTTCTCCCCAGAGAAGTAACCCTGGCTAGCCAGTAAAATTCTGATGCTTGGCACGAAATAAAGCTGTGCTTGACCTTTGCTTTTGCATCAGCCTCGTTCCTTTGACCACGGACCCTATTAATTATCACGTTGAGTAAGGACCTATTGGGAAAAACCTGCTATTTGTTTGAAAAAAATGGTCAAACTGGTAAGATATAAATGTAATTTTTCCTACCTAAACACTATACTATGCTAACAATTGCAAACCTGTTGAAAGTGCAAAAGGTAGGAAAATTACTTTATAAATATTTTATAACTAGAGAAGATTTTAGCTCAGCAACCTAAACACAGCATTTTAGGTTAGAAGCAATATACTCTTTCTCATATGATATAAATAGGTCATCCATCATTATCTGAGAACATTGTTTTTGCACGGAGTTAAAAAAAAAAGGGAATTTTATTCAGATGAGAGGAAACAACAAGCCTTGATTAAAAATATTTAGAAAAAGAGTTTATTGCATTATCTTTGAGGATTTCTTATAAAGATTTATTTTGATTGAACTGCCCTTTCTAAGTTAAATGAAACACTGAGGAGGTTTGTTATCACTTGACTGAAGTTCTGGAAAAGTAGTTTCTCAGAGAGGTGAGTGGTTGTGTTAACTTTGGATGAAGCTATCCGCTCTTCCTGAGGTAGCCACATCTATACATAGTACCATGCCTGGGAAAATGGAGAATGGTCGGTTTTTCTTGGGGATTTCCCCATCTCCCAAAATATTCCTCTTGTCCATCTTAGTATCACTGAAGGGGCTTGGGGGCTTTCAGTTCTCCAGCTGGTAAGGGTCCCTTCTTGGGTCCCTCTTTCCTATTCTAGAGCAAACTATTGAAAACAGTGTAATTATAAAAAGTAAGAAAGCATAAAAAATAGATTCTGACAAAATATAGGTCAGTCATTAAAGTGGTGATTTTGTTCTCTAAAGAAATGTTAAATGAAAAAATACATAAATTTAGTGTGTTATATACTCCCTATATGTAGGAAATTAACACACTGTATAAGTTCTCTCTATATGTACATTTTCTGTTTTTCTCCATATATATGAGTTACCTTTAATTTTATTTATTTTTTATTTTATTTTTTTATTCAACCCATATTTTTATTTTTTTTCCATAAACCAGTAACCCTATCCTTCCCCCCTCCGCCCAGCAACCCTTTATTTATTTTTTAAAGATTTTATTTGTTTATTTGAGAGAGAGAGCACAAGGGGGTGGGGATAGGCCAGAGGGAGAGGGAGAAGCAGGCTTCTCCCTGAGCAGGGAGCCTGACACCAGGCTCCATCCCAGGACCCTGGGATCATGACTTGAACAGAAGGCAGATGCTTAACTGACTGAGCCACCCAGGTGCCCCACTTAATTTTAAAATACATTTATTTGAAAACAATGAAAACATTCCACCGATCACGTTTAACCTGAATACCAGCATGATCGCAGAATGTCTCGGTATGGGCAAGAATTTTGTTACAAAATAGTCTTTATAACACATATTTGCACATACATGTACACACACCAAAATGTTAATAGCACTTTTCTCTTGGCATAATTATAGTTGATATTAATTCCAAATTCCCTACATCAACAAGTATTAGTTTCCTAACACAAAAAATAAGAATGCTTAGAAATAATAAAACTATTTTCACTGTGGTCCTTTTTTTTGAATCTCTGGTTTTTACTAGAGGAACTGAGTTTATTTGCACAATGATGTTAGTATCGGCGGTGCAGACCTTGAATTTTTTGTCAAGAAGTCTGAAGACCTCGCCCTCTACTGATTGACTCTTTGACCTTTAATGCATTCCTTAGCCTCCCTGGGCCTCTTTATTCTCATCAACAAAAGAAGAGGTTTGAGGCAGAAAGAGGCCCTCTGAGGTAACTCTCTGGTGAGTGTGTGGCTGTGACTTCCCCAAGAAAGATACGGTCACTTTTAGGGGCTTGTGTATTAATCCCAAGGAATACACTTAAACCACAAACATTTTTGTTAACCTAACTGGCAGTCTCAGATAGGTATATCTGTGGGCTCGTGGGCTTTGCCAGGCCTTTACTTATCCCTCTAGGACAGGGCTCTCAAGCTTGAATCTGCATTAGAATCACCTGGAGCCTTGTTAGAACAGACTTCATTGGGACTCCAGCCGGAGGTTCCGATTGGTAGGGGTGGGGTGCGGCTGGAGAAACTGTCTTTCCAACAAGTTCCGGGTGCTGCTGGTGATCTGGAATAAACCTCAGGAAAATATCTCAGAAGAAGGCATTTCCAATTTCTGTAAGTATTTTGAATTTGTTTCCCCACCCCCTTCCCAAAATTCTTAGAGAATTGTTGTGAAGATTTCTTAAGGATACCTTTGAGTCACAATTAATTTTAAAACACATCTTTTTAAATGCAATGAAAACATGACTCCACCAGTTGCTGTAAGGAGCAAGGGAGGAGACTGAAGGGAGGCTTAAGGCAGACGGTGCACTGGGGAAGAGAATGTGTATTGTTTCTGTGGGCTCTGGTCCGTCGCACAGAGCAGGTGCACGGTTTCTCTGACCAGTTAGACAAGGAAGTGAGAGACCTTTCTCTGTGACGCACGTTTATTTTTTATTTATTTGTTAAAAGATACTTTATTTTTTTGAGAGAGAGCAAAGCAAGCACACGCTAAGCAGCGAGCCCAGTGGGGCCCTGGGCTCAGGATCTAAGCTGAAGGCAGAGGCTTAACTGACTGAGCTACATGCGGAGGGGAGGGGGAGGCTCCTTGGGGGGGGGGGGAAGGGCTCCCTGTGAAGCACATTTAACCTGAATACCAAGATGATCTCAGGAAGTCTCAGTTGCCCTCTTGGTCGGAGGTAAGCCCTCACAGACAGTTTGCCTTTCTTGTCACTCAGCTTACCAAATCCCAAATTGATGGCAGCTAAGTAGGTGTGTATGTGAGACTCAAGCAAAGCCAGACGGGGACGCTGACAGGGCAGCCTCCTCTGCCTGGGCAATGGGTCTGCATTCCAGAAATAAATCATCAATTGTCACTTCTCATATCTTTTTCACATACCACTCTGTCTGCCTGGAATGCCACAGACTAAGCGACTTTCTTCGTTTTTGTGTTCTGCCCGCCCTCTGTAACGGACCCCACTCGAGGACTGATCACATCCTGCCTTCACTGCCACACTGTGTGGCCTCCCCCCGGGAGCTGGACATCTGGCCTTGGGTTCATCTCTGCACCTCCAGCACCTGACAGATCCTTTGGCAAATGTTTTCTGTCGAAAATAGGTCCATGGATACTCACAGGCAAAATTTTGTCTTTAATATAAGTAAAAAGGGCACCTGGGTGGCTGTCGTTAGGCGTCTGCCTTGAGCTCAGGTCATGATCCCAGAGTCCCAGGATTGAGCCCCACATCCGGCTTCCTGCTCGTTGGAAGCCTGCTTCTCCCTCTCTCACTCCCCCTGCTTGTGTTCCTTCTCTTGATGTGTCTCTGTCAAATAAATAAAATCTTAAAAAATAATAATATTAAGTAAAAGGATCAATAAGACAAGACAAAACTAAAAAAATAGTGACCTTAAGACCTTGTTCTTTATTCCGGTCAGTACGAGTTCTTAATAATATGAGGATGTGTTATTTTTACAATTGCTCTCCCAAATAATTAAAGAACGTTCTGCCTCTATAAGTATTGAGAACATCTTATGCGTCATCTCAGGTCAATCATGGATTTATCTGTTCTGTTACTTAGAAGACACCATTATAAAGGTGCATTGATTCAAGTTATCAAACCCCCAGAGTGGAAAAGTGACTTGTATGTATTTATAGTAGTTTTGACTCTCGAACTGCTGCTGAGCTAAACTGTGTGCCCCTTCAGTCTGCAGTCGGCATGTGGGGAATGAATCTGACACTATTACGGGTAGATCAAGGAGGGAATTATTTCAGGGAGCCGAGGTGGTTCTACCTTTAGTAGGAGTTAAAGCAATGCTGTTTGCCAACTTTTCAAAAAACGGTGTGTAACTTCAGAGATGGGAAATGGAGCACAAGGTGGTCATGGCCTGATTGTTTTTCAGGTGAGACGTGAGGAAGGGTCGTTGTTCTAAATATGGTTGGCAAAGGATCTATTAACTTTTTATCTGGAGATAAAGATAAAGATAAAAAAGATAACTTTTTAAAGGGGTTTTGATGCTGCTGTAGGCTAGCTATATGAGTCCATGCTAAAACAGGAAATTAAAATGGGAGTTTTGAATAAACCCTCAAGTGATAGATAACAGTATGATCTGTGAAACAGAGCATCTTATATGAATTTCCAAGTAAGTGTCCAGAAATCAGTTACATGTACACTTGTTATAGGATTCTGTATCTCATCTACCTCCAGGATAAAAAGGAATCAGTTTTTTAGGATCAAGGAGAATTTGTAAAGCTGTCCTTAGAGACCTAGCCCCTAAGGGGAAAAAAGTTCTATGTATGTAGGTACTTCTGCTGTAGGCCAAATCAAGAGAAAGGGGCTTCAAGACTTGCATGCTATCACTTGGAGAACTTGATATGTGTCCCCTAAAGTTAGGAGGACACAGTGGACTGGTGTCTGACTCCTAGCTAGGAAAAGTTTGGAGTGAGAGATGGGCTGATGATGTGCTATGGTCTGACTGAGCCTTTAGGATGGGATAAAAGGTGCAGATCAAGGGGCTGCAAGTCAGAGCCCTGAGAGCTCTCTGACTTTGGATTAGTAGCAGAATGCACATACCGCAGGAAGGGAAATCCCACAGCAAACATCCCAAGACTCAAGGACAACAGCTACTCCAGTATGAAGATTCAGTCCACACAATGACCCGCTCCAAACCAGGAGTGATGGGCTAAAGGCAGGATCAAAAAGCAGGTCACTCAGGTCATAGTTTTTAAAATATGTTAAGATATAGTTGGGATAAGTCAGAACCAGTCACATCAGGTTTCCATATGCAACCTCTTACATAATGACTGAAACATTAATTAGTCCCATTCCTGCTGAAGAAAGCAGTGAACTCTAGAGTAGAAATTAAAACAACAGCAGTCACAACATGGAACCAAACAGCCAATAAACAAAAACTGCATGCTGGCAGATCACACATCACTAAATGCTGAACACACTTAAGGAGTGTCAATTAGGACGGGGACCAGATGACTAGTTTGAACTGTGACACCCACATCCACATGTTATGGTTTAGCCTTGTGCCTGAGACCCGTTGACTCACATGGTTTGGCTCTAAGCTGGTGGAATATTCTCCCTAACACCTTATCCAAAAGTCTTGCTTGCTTCACAGGGGAACACAGATTAGAGCATTTCAACCTCAGACTTGTAAAATTAGACAATTATTATACCTTATTTCAATCAAGTTTGATTAAAAAGTGTAACTGAATTTGATGGATTTCCAGTTCCCACTAGAAATTATTTATAAAGAGCTGGGAAAGAATAAGAGTCTGTTGACACATGAGATTTGAATGACAAGCCTTGAATTGTCCATTACATGTTAGATGGTTAAGGTGAAGGTGACAAATATTTTCAAAACAGTGACTATAAAACTTGAGTATAAATTTATATATCTTATCATAAAGGTGTAGGTTTGTCTCTGTTTGCTATGAAGGGCATTCAGCTTTCCTAACATATTATAATGCTGACTTGAATAGTTTCAAAGATTATTGATTTGTAGTTTCAAATCGAGATTATGTTGTACCTGGAAACCCAACTTCTTAGGATGTATATTGCAGAAAAGTAGTTTTTTTTCCACTTGAAGTGGTAAACTAGTTTTTTATGAGAGGATTATTCACTATAGGAGGTTAAGTGTTGGTAATAATTAACTGATGCTATAATTAATTCAGCTCAGATTAGCCCAAATAGTAAAAAAAAAAAAAAAAAAAAAGACTAAAAGACTGAGTAGATTTTCTTAAAATTAGGAACATAGTTAAAGGCACAACTCTTCTTTGTGATATTTATTTACAACTAAAATGAGAAGTCTAACATATTAATTTTGAAACACTTTGAGAATCTCAATTTCTTTTCTATAGTTTACAGTAAACTACTGCCTTTGATTCAGCCAGTCAACCTTAAGAGTGGGACAGTAACAGATCTGACCTTGAGAGTTCATTGACTCACTTGGGCTTCCCTACTTGTCAATTATTCAGAATTCTTCTTTGTTGTAATTTATAGATAATTCAACTTAAAGGAATCAAGCATAAGAGTTTATTAGCTCCGACCACTGTAGTCTAGGCAATGTGTGAGGTAAGAAGATCCAGTGTTTGTAGAATGCCATGAGGACTGGCTCTCTTCATTCTGGAGTGCCTTGCTCCATGTTGGCTTCATTCTCAGGCAGCTTCTCCCCTCAGTATGGTCACTAGCACTAGCATTTTCATCTTGGCAGTTTAGCAATCTCAGTGGAAAGAGCACTTCTTTCCCAGTAGGTCCGGGAAAAGTTCTGTATCTGAAGGATTTGGGGCTCAGACTGGCACAGTTTGGGTTCCTCAAACCAATCACTTGTCAGAGAGATTCAGTACTCCAGTTGGCAAGTTCTACCTGGGTCACATCTGCTTTCGCCACCAACAGATGGAGGACCATTCCCCCTGGTCAGATAGACCTAGAGTGAGTATATGCAGATTTAAGGGTCAAGGGGGTGTTTTGAGTATAGACAAATCTCCTTCATAATGGACAGCTTTGTCAGGTCTGTCCCTCTTTTATTCCTTTCTTCCTGGATGGGGTTTCTCAGTGTGCACACACTGTGCCTTCATATTGGACACCTAGCTCTTATTTTCTCTGTTCTTTTCTCATATCTAAACCCTCTAGCTTCATGATCATAGCCCCATATTGGAAGTTACAGGAGCATTTGAACTTTAAAAAATGCTGGTGCTAGAAAGAATAGCCAATTGAAAAAAGACAGTCTCTTCAACAAATGATGTTGGGAAAACTGACAGCCACATGCAAAAGAATGAAACTGGACCACTTTCTTACACCATGCACTACAATAAACTCAAAATGGATGAAAGATCTAAATGTGAGAATCCATCAAAATCCTAGAGGAGAACACAGACAGCAACCTCTTCAAACTCATCCACTGCAGTGTCTTGCTAGACATGTCTCCAGAAGCAAGGGAGATGAAAAAATACTCGTGCCTAAGCCCCACCACAGAAATTCTGGTTCACTCAACTAAAGTAGAACACTTTTAGTTGTATTTTGTAAAAGCTTCCTAGTGGTTTTGATGTATAGGTGAGGTTGAGAGCTGCTGCTTCAAGCTAAACTTGGTGCTGGGAAGAACTTGTCCATCCTGCAGACAGAGGAAGATGAAGTTTGAATGCTAATCTGCCTCAGGGGTGTTTTGACCACATCCAACTATAATGCTAAAGGAATGAAGCACTAATGGGGACATGTCTGTCATTTGGAGAAAGGTCAGGGTCTTCTCATTGCTCCCGAAACATACCAGAAGTCACCCCTCCTTTTGCCCTTGCCTATGGTTCACCCAATTTCTAATTAACCTGGATGAGCTGAGACACCAGACAGATATTGGTCATTGCTTTTTAGAATGAGAGATGTTTCAAAGTGCAGGCTTGTATGTGTGTATGTGTTGTATGTGTGGGTTTTTCTCACCAAAAAAAAATGATCCACCCAAAGAGGAATAGATCTTCTTTACCTTTGGGTTTTTATACTGATGTTTTTGCATTTTCTCTGCCACATGATGGAATTGTCATTGTTTGGCTCTTGAGAACAAAGTTGTATATTTTCTGCTGCATGAATCATTATAAACAGCAGCTTTGGGAAGACACTCTAGGGCCAGTAATTATACTGATGAAACAGAAAGACTGTATTCCAAATGAGGTTAATTTTAGCAGAAGTCAGATAAAAATGTTGTCACCTCACAGCAAACACACTGGCAGTGGAGCTGAAACTATTGGTGTCAGTGACCGGTTGTCCAGGCCAAGCAGTCTCTGGGGTCACTACAGAAGGCAGGTTGGACCTCTTGGCAATCCCAAGTTGCTTAAATTTTAAAGTATATTTATTAAGCTGATTACATAATAAACCTTAGAAATCACAAACCTTTAGAAGAAGCTGGAAAGTGGAAAGTAATCCTGAGTTAGAAATGTAATGAAGAATATAGAATGCCGAAAATTTAAAGTATGTGCGTGTGTGTGTGTGTGTGTGTGTGTGTGTGTGTGTGTGTTTTGAGTTGGGGGGAAGGCTCGTGGATCTGTGTAACTGATTACTGATCCAAACTGAAGATGTTTATTTCTCCACGGGGTAAGCTAGTCTGTGAAGAAGACCCCTAAATGGAGAAAAATAATATTGTGTCTTATGGTGAAAGCAATTTTGATGTCTCTACAAAAAAATAAATAAATAAATAAAATCCATGTTTAAATTATGTTTGGAATTCTGTTTCTATGAAGAATACACAGCTCTTTTAATAAAGCACTTGTCTCCAACCCAGTTTGCGGAAATGAGTATTAGTGGGTAATTAAACAAGTGAGCCCTTTTGTAAAGAAAATTAAGGCTAAAAATCCAAAGGTATTTGGTAAAGAAGTCTGCCACTGAAGAGAACTGTGGCATAGGAGGAAAGGTGTTGTTATGTTCTCATTGGAAAGATGCCACATTCAGCCTTTTCTTTTCCTTTCTTATGTGGAGAAAAGTAGCAGAAAGTCTAACCACAAAAAGCTTGAGTATAAAATAAGGTCTTTCCTGTGATTCCTTTAAATCATTTAAGCCACAGTAATACACTGACCTGTATCTGACTTAGAGATTAGAGATCAATTGACAGATAACAATATCATTGGTATGGAAAAAAAAATCCCCATTCTATTTAGTTTAATTAATAAGAGAGTGAATTGAACCATGGGACTGAGATTTCATGGGTAGAGACACTACTTTCAGAATCTACTAGATAAGAGAACTTTAAGGATATTGATAGGGGTGTGGCCTTCCCCACTCTCTCCCCCACAGCTGTCCATTCCTTGCTTCTAACTGTCCCAGGCTAATTTGAGTCTGCCTCAATCTCTTTCTATGTGTCTGGCAAGATGGCTATTCACAGCATTGTTGATAAACAACCGTGGTAGGAAGAGAGGAATCTCTCAACATCTACATATCAACCTTAGAAAATTCTCTCATTGTCTCTGATTGGGCTGTATGGTCATTCTTCAAAAATCTCTGTAGTCAGGGCTATTGGTATCCCAGCTGTCCCAGTGTGGTGGGCTGAATTCCTGAAATTAGTGAATGTGCTACCATACTAAGCAAAAGGGACTTTGCAGATGTGATTAGAGGTTTTGTGATGGAGAAGTTATCTGGTGTTAGTGTGCTAGGCCCAGTGCAGTCCCAAGTTCCCTTTTAAGGGGGAGAGGCAGGAGGGGCAGAGTCAAAGGTGATGTGACAATGGAAGCCAGGGTCAGAGTGAGAGTGTGATCAGAAGAGGTTATGGTTTCTGGCTTTGAATATGGAGAATGTGGTCATGGGGCAATGAGTTTAGGCCATCTCTGGAAGCCAGAAGAAGCTGGAAAATGGATTCTTCCACAGCCTGCAGAAGGAATGCAGCCCGGTGACACCTTGACTTTTAAAGTTTTGACCTCTAACCCTGTAAGAAAATAAAGTTGTATTGTGTGAGCCACTAAATTTGTAGTCATTTGTTACAACAGCAACAGGAAACTAATATACCTAGTCTATGCCCAACCCACCAGGGTTTCAAGAACATGATTAATAGTTAGCCCAACTACGAGCACTTGGGGAAGAGATGATTTTTCCAGAGGGACGCTGGAGGACAAAAACAACATATATATCATATTAAGCAAGCAAAATTTGATGCTGAGCAGTCTGAAGGTTGGAGAAAGAATTTTAAAAGTATAGTCAGTAGAAGAAGGAACTGGGACCTTTTCAAATAAGATTAATAGAAAGAGCTCATTCTCTCTAGTCTTTGCCCATCTTTTTCTCCTGTCCTCCCCTGGAAGGGAGAATCTTCTGAAATGGTTTGTATTATTTTAGTGGACATCTTAGGAGGAATCAATGATACATATCCTTGCAAGAGAGAATCAGTCATACTATCTTTGTAAGGCAATTCTCTATAAACTAATAGATTAAAATAAATAGCTATTCCTAAAGTATTTGTTTCCTATGCAAAGTGGTTTGGAGAAGTGCGTTCATGATTGGCAGATAGGTTTATTTAAGATAGCTTGAAAATGCTAGCTGACTTATGAACTAGGGACTAAGATGAATAAATAACTTATATTTTGAATAAAGCCAAGAAAGGAGTCTCTCTCCTATTTCTCTATTTGCCTGTGATCATTTTTTTAAAAGTTTCAGCTTTTCAGACTTCAGTTATTTGTGAAAGATAGCTATGATTTTTGCCATATCAAAGCACCAAGCTTTTCTGTCATTAATGTGTTTCTTTAAATAACTCATTTTTAAAGTTTCCCCCAAGAAAAGATAATTGTAACAATCAATATATAACTGTTAAAAAAAAGTCACTCAAATCATTTAATGTACCACCAGTTTTTCAGATTTAAAATTTTTGAGTACTCTTTTGGCTTACAGAACGACTTTAATTAACTTTTACCTTAGCTCTCCTTGAAATCTAAAAGCATAGACATCAGCTGTTGGCTTCTTTTTTTATTTTATTTTTATTTTTTAAAGATTTTATTTATTTGACAGAGAGAAACACAGCCAGAGAGGGAACACAAGCAGGGGGAATGAGAGAGGGAGAAACAGGCCTCTCGCCGCCCTATGTGGGACTCCATCCAGGGATCATGACCTGAGCCGAAGGCAGTCGCTTAACCAACTGAGTCACCCCAGGCGCCCCCAGCTGTTGGCTTCTAATAAAGACAGAAAGGGTGATTTGGATTAATACTCCCATTAATAACAACTAAAATGGGTGGACAGAGTATGAAAATAGCCTTTTGAAGGTATGAGAGAACTAAGGCTGCAAAGAATTAAAGGACTCAGATCCAGGATAGGTAAATCCAGAGGGGTGTGCCCACGATATTTGGACTGCTTTTTCCATAATGATATGCTGGGAGCAGCTGGCGACGGTGATACGGAATGAGGGAGCCCTGAACATTCTTTTCCCATCAGCTGCCAGGCATCTCTGCCCTCCCCGGCTCTCGGTGTCTTTATTTATAGGCAACAAGTTACAAATCATTATAAAAGGAAGAATCTTTTACAGGGAATGGTTTTTGCTTACACAGCATTTTGATTAATGAAACATAGTGCTTTGGTTAGTAAAGCATATTGTTGCAGATGTCCATGTCTATAAGTTACGTTGACTCCCTTAACCAGGACATGGGTATTTATGATTCTTTACATTTGGCGCCTAGACAATAAAGGGTACACTAATTATATGGTATTTTTTAAGCAGGCTTTACAGATAAGCAAGCAGTTAAAGGCTCAGATGAGTTATATACAAAGTTTAAGCTACACCAAAAGTATAATGGCCAGAAGTTAATCTGCTTGGCATCAAAGAGAAAGATAACTTATTTTGCAAAGGTAAAAGTGTTTGCTTAAGCCTCTTTTCTCTGACTGGGTGCAGAACTCTTTATTTATGGATCCTTTGTGTGCATGGCAGTGTTCTTGTTAGTACAGTTTTATTACCTTAAGCCCATTATTTAACCATTCAAGAGCCCCAACAATCTCCTCCACAGAGCTGCAGGAAATTTAAAGGGAAAGTACAAAAAGTATACTCTTAAGGATTGCAAGGGGATTCGGTTTGGTTTGGAGCATCCTGAGGCCCTATCAAGAGTAATGTGCTTTGCTTTTAGGATAAAGACCAATTAGTAAAAAGAGGAGATGTCAGTTCCTCACCATCAGCATTAGCGAGGCTCAGACTGCCTCTTCCTCGCTGTGACCACGTCAGGCCTAGTGGGATCAGAGGTGGGATTACTGGCTATAGATTGAAGAGTTTTATCATATTTCAGACAGTGTGTCTCTAAGTAGATTAGTTTGATAAATTTTAACTACATTCCTTTAATGTTATGCCTGAAAAACAGGCATCTAATGATTTAGCAATAGTCGGGGGACTATTAACTAGCTACTTATACAGAAACTACGACTACCTTTAATGAATCTTACTACAGAACTGTTTCTGTTCTATAACAGGATATCTAAGATTAAGCTATTTTTAGTGATGGTAAGTAGAAACAAAAGCATTTTGCTATATGCCAGACATGGTTTTTAAATGTCAAGCATTCGGTAAAAAGAATGGCAAATAAGCAGGGTGGAGAAACTACTGGCCCACGCAGACTCCTTACTTTGTGGGAGGGCCCCAGTGTTCCGTGCTTTGCAGAGGGAAATCACCTAACTGAGCATGCAGGTGGCTCGCGGCACTGATACCTGCCACATTCAGAAATGTGGGTTGAAGACCTGAAAAGCTGAGCAAATATTTAACAAACTCATGGAGCTGGGGTGGAAAATGAAAAGAGGAAGGTCTCTGACAAACTCCTAGGCATGGGGTTGGCACCCCATAGATGCATACCCAGGTAAGGGTATATGGAAATCAGACCAGTGCTCTCAGGTACTGAAGCCCAGCTCATTCAAATAATTTTAATCCCCTTTTGTATTAAGCAAATCCAAAATGTCAGTGTTCATGATTCCTACCAGAAGTAAAAGTGAATTCTCTTAGGAAAAAGATAATATCCTTATAAGGTTCAAGTTACATTTATTATTTTTGATTTCCAATATCTGGCACTCAGTAAAAAATAAAAGATATATGGGGAAACTTGACAATATAATTAAAAACTACAAACAGATTCACAGAGAATCTAAATAATAGAATTCAAAACCATGTATATAATTTGATTAAAGAGATTAAGGGGTGCCTGAGTGGCTCAGTCAGTTAAGCATCTGCCTTTGGCTCAAGTCATGATCCTGGGATCAAGCCCCACATCAGCCTTCTTGTGTAGTGAGGAGCCTGCTTCTCTGTCTTTCTCTGTCTGTAGCTCCCCCTCCTTGTGCTCTCTCTCTCTCTGTCTTATAAATAAATAAAATCTTAGAGAGAGAGAGAGAAAAGACAAGATCAAACACTTTTGCAAAGAACTAAAAGTTAAGTGAAAAGAAATGAAAAATATAATATATGAAATTAATGACACAAAGTTGGAGTTAGAAGATCAGATACTACTGAAGAGAGACTAAACAGAGTGATAGGTCAGAGAAAGCATCTACAATGAAGGATTAAGAGATTGGAAATACTGAAAAGAGGGCAAGATAAGAAAATATAAGTATAAAAAAAGTAATGTGTGTTTCCTTGAGGTCCTAGAAGAAAAGAAAAAGATTGAGAGGGGCAAATGAAATATTTGAAGAGATAATGCTGAATATTTCCCCAAAACTGATAAAATGCCCTCAACCCATTGATTTGAGAAGAAATACAAGTAAGGTAAATGCAAAGACAATCACACCTAGACACATCATGCTAAAATTGCTGAAAAGAAATACAATTAAGGTAAATGCAAAGACAATCACACCTAGACACATCATGCTAAAATTGCTGAAAAGAAATGGCAAAAAAAGTCTTACAAGGTAAATAGAGTAAAAAGGTAAAACTTATGAAAACAATAGATTCCAGAACACAGTAGAGTAGTATTTTCCAAATTACTGAGAAAAAATAATTTCCAGCCTAAAGAAAGTGAGGATAAAATAAAGACTTTTTTAGACAAATGAGAACAGGCCAAATTTATCACCAGAGGATCTGCACTAAAGAAAATACAAGGTTTTCAGGTAGAAAAAGATCCTGGATGAAAGCTTAGAGATGAAGGAAGAAATGACAAGCACTGAAATGGGTAAATCTAAATAAATATCAACACTATGAAAGGATAACACTATATAAACTTGTAAATAAAATATACATACTTTAAAGTCCTGTAAGACAATAATAGTATTTAAGAGAAGAAGTGAATGGAATAAAATTATTCTAAGGTCCTTGCATTGTCTGGAAGGGGATAAAAAACTCTTCTAGACTTAGGTCAGTTAAAGATGATTTTACAACCTGTAGTGTAACTACTTTAAGAATATTAAAGTACTGCACAACTAAAAACTAAAAGTTAATTAGAGTGGGATTAGAATTTTAAAAATCAGTCTGAAATAAGAATGGAAATACAGGGGTACCTGGGTGGCTCAGTTGGTTAAGCGACTGCCTTTGGCTCAGGTCATGATCCTGGACACCCGGGATCGAGTCCCACATCGGGCTCCCTGCTCCACGGGAAGCCTGCTTCTCCCTCTCTCACTCCCCCTGCTTGTGTTCCCTCCCTCGCTGTGTTACTTTCTGTCAAATAAATAAAATCTTAAAAAAAAAATAAAAAGAATGGAAATACAAAAAGAGGAACATAAACAGTTCTATAATACCAAACCAATAGATATGAGTACTTGTAGCTCTCAGATAGTGATTGCTAAGTGCCATTTCCCACTAAAGGAACAAGAACTTTTTGGAGAAATATCCAGTCCAAGGAAATACTGAAGATTTGCATTGTCACAACAGAGTGGAAAGTTACCAAAGGCTACTGGAATCCTGTCAAATGAACTCAAGAGTTAACTTGAAATGATTCTCGCTAGTTTAAGGTCATAAAATTTGATAATGAGAATAAGAAAGACAAATATATTTAAATCCATGTATTTAAAACCATAAAATTAAGAAAGCCTCCAAAAACTTAGAGATTGCCTTTTGAGGGCACAAGGACACCAATTCATTATAAATATAGGGAAAGGATCAAGGAGTTCTTCTAATTTTTTCTATAGAACTATACCTCCAAGTAACCAAGTGATTGACAAAAGTTTCTTCTTGCATACTTTAAGTAATCAAAAAGAAATGATAGAATTAGGAATTCATCATTTTACAACCCTTAATGAATTGATAGATCTGTGAACCAACCATCAGTAGTTCCTAACTGACATCACATAAAGAGGGTACTCAGATATCATGTACTTCCTTATGGAAGTTTACAACAAACCCCGTAAAGTGGTCTTGCAGAAAAGGAAAGAATCAAACCTGAATGTGGTCAAACTTCTAGATCTTACCATCAATTTAAAGGATAAGAGGACCAGGTTGAAAGACATATTGAGAATACAAATAGCAGAAGTTAGACTACAGGGAAAATCCATAAAACAAACAACCTATTTTCTTTAGCAATAATATTGCAAGGAAACAATAATTAGATATAGTAGGAACCTATACATTATTAAAGATGTAAGAGTCATATTAACTAAATGGAATTATGCTCTTTGGATCCAAATTCCAATAACAGAAACTTTAAAAATAATATAGGCCAGTTGTAGAAATATGAACACAGAATGAATATTTGATAATATTGAAGAACTACTGTTAATTTGTTTAGGTTTAATGATGAAATTATAGTTATTTTTTAAAAGGAATGTCTATTTTGGAGATAAGCAGTGAAATATTGGTAAATAAAATGGTCTGATGCTCAGAATAATCTGATGGGGGTTGTTTAAAGGAAGGAGTTTAAAAGAAACAAAAAATTGCCTGATAATTTTGAAGGTCCGTGATATGTGAGTGGGGAAGTGTAGTACATTCTGTCTACTTTAGTATAATGTAATGACAAGTCTGACTCCATATTTTGGTATTTGCCAACAACATTTATGTGTCACCTTCCCTCTTCCTGTTGTGCCCCACATCTCTACCAGCTGATAAGAAAGTCTTCCCTCCTTTAGGAGGTGCTGGCAGGAGATTCAAGCCCCTAGCTGCCATAAAAACTCAGTTCAGTTTCCTTTCTTTGCTCTCTCAAGCCACTCCAAACTTGGCTGAGAGGCCTGCCCTCTCCTCCTGAGAACTCAAGTATTTAACCAGTTGGTCAGAAGTGTGGGTGGCTGGGGACTCCACTTAGAGCTGGCGTGTGAAGTGTCTTGTTGGGTACTGGGCTCTTAAAGCCGTGGGCTCTGTGCTAAGTCTGGGTGGTCAGTGTCAGAATTCACCGCAGTCTTGCACTATACCGTTGGTGTCAGAATAACGCCTCCTTCACTTCGCCATATCTGTTTTTTCCATTTCTAAATACACCTCATAGAATGACTGGAATGCTTCCTTTATACAAGAAAAAAATGAAAATGTGGGTAGATCAGAAATCTTACAAGCAATGAAGTGATTCTAGAAAGCAAGCCATCTCTGGGGAAACAAGAAGCAGTTTCTCAGAGGAGGAGAGAATAGCATTACACTGACTCAGCTCAAGCACTGATTACTCTTAAGAGGTTCCTGCTATCTCTCCGACAAGTCTAAAGTTGTTTTGCACACTGAAAATTTCAATTGCTAAAAGTAACTCATAGCTGAAAGTCATGCAACATGTATTTGCTTCTTTATTTATTAAAAGGTTTATTCATTTATTTTGGGGAGAGAGAGAGAGATAAAGTGCATGCAAGTGACAGGAGAGACAGAGACTCTTCCAGCAGACTCCCCGCTGAGCATGGAGCCTGATGTGGGGCTTGATCTCACCACCCTGAGACCATGACCTGAGACAAAATGAGGAGTCTGATGCTTAACCAGCTGAGCCACCCAGGCTCCCCACAACATGTGTTTATTAAGTGTCTAGTATGGCAGACATGGTTGTAGGCACCGGAGATCCGTGTGGTCAAGACTAAATGTAGCCTCTGCCCTATAGTGTAAAAGGTGGTTGGGTGGGGGGAATTAGACCCACAAAAGTAAGCTCATTACTTAACATCTAAAATTGTGATGGTGCTATAAATAAAAAAGAACCGGAAAGAGCATAACTAGAAATGATGACCTCAGTGGTGATGAGCCAGCTACGTAAAGAACAGGAGAAAAGTGGGGCCAGGTTTTGTGGGTGTAAACCTTGTTTATTTGCTCATGTCCCCATGCTTACAAGGGCTCCATGCTTGCTGTAGAGCTCTGCTGTCACCGTCTTGAAATTAGTAATGAGTTTTGAATAAGAACACCTGCTTTTTAATTTTGTAGTGTGTCCTGGAAGGGGTGGCTGGTCTGGGGAAAAGCATTTCAGTTGGGGGGCGGGGAGCTCTGTGTGCTCAGACATAAGGAGAACTGAAAGAAGACCAAGAAGGAGTAAGGAGCAGAGTGACAGGAAGTGAGGTTGGGGTGTGAGGGTGGGCAGAGGATCTGGCAGCTAAGGAGGTAGACTCTTGCTACGGCCATAAAGTCAAGTGTTTGCACTGGCCCTGGTACCACTTACTCGAGCACTTCTCCTGGAGCAGGGGGTGCCTTTCAGATAACGCATCACCAAACTGGGGCTCAAACCTCGGGACACAGGTCAGCAAGAGATTATAAGGGTTGGGAGGCAGCTAGTGCTGTGAGGCTTCCCGTTGATGTTCTCATGTCCAGGCAGAGGGATGCTGGGTCCAGCAGTAGAGCTCACTGGGCCACTGCTAGGATTTAGCCCCCGGAAGCCTATCATCAGGGCCTCAGGAAGCTGTACACATCAAGCAGATCTGCAAAATGCCTAGGAATTGTTTTTCTCAGCACTCTTGCTTTAATGTAATATTTCCAGTCCAGTATTATTTCTTTGTAGAAAATCTGGCATTCTAACAGAGTCTACTCTGCTGTGAAGAGTATGAGGCATTTATAAAGCTCGTTAGCTATGACTAAGTTACAAATAGCAAATAGTGCCATCAAGTGATGAGTACCTGAAATCATTCATAAGTTTCAAGTGTTTTGCCTTCTATCTCAAGCAGGACATTCTAGACCTTTTTATTGTGTTAGAAGAAGCTATCTTTTTTCAAGATTGTATTTATTTATTTGAGAGAGAGAACACAAGCAGGAGGAGAGGGAGAAGCAGATTCCCTGTTGATCAGGGAGCCTGATGTGGGGCTCAATCCCAGGCTCCTGAGCCGAAGGCAGCCGCTTCACCAACTGAGGCACCCAGGGGTCCCATAAAAGCAGCTACTTTTTATTTCTCTAAAACTTTGAGGTCACCAGGTACCCAGGAGACAGGGGTTTTAATGAATCTTTCTTAGCAAGTTTCACTTCCCCTACCAATACTAACAGTTAATTTTTTTCCCACACAGGAATCCAAAAAAGACCTAAAGACCCTTGAAAAGGAGGCACAAGGAGGTAGGAAGTTCATAATGGAATCACCTTATAAGGTATTTATCTAACATGTCTAAGTATGAGGTCCCTTATCAGTGAGGGCCCCTAGGTAAGTGGTCCTACTGAGGTCCCTAGCCTTAGATAAGGGGGACAGCATGGATATAGTGATTGGACCCAGTATGAGATGGTCTTGGAAGGTTGCTTAACTTATATACCCTCAGTACCTGCCATATCTCTGTGGATTGGTAATTGCTTAGCAGGTGTTTCTCACCTGAAGAATGGATTATATTATTAAAACTAATAAAAATGCTATCTGCTATAGTTGAACACCTACTGCATTTACATTCTTGTTCTTAATTCTCACAACAAATCAAATACAAAGTTATTATCCTTTGTCTTCTATAGTAGCTAAAAGTGAAGCTGGGAGAAGTTAGGTAAGTTATCTAGGGACTAAGGTCTTCATGCCAGTGTATAGCAGCCTAGAATTTGTACTCAGGTCTTTCTGACGCCATAGTCCATCGTCTCAATGATGACTCCATTCCTTACCGAGGAAGCCTCTTCTCCCACCTGCTAGAGAGCTGGCACAGAGCTAGGGCAAGCGGTCAGCATTTCGCCATCCTCACACTGGCTGATTCCTGGTTGGCTCAGTGCTTCCAAGAAGCAGATGGAGCAGACACCGGGATCCTGCTGAGCTCAAAAGAGACATTCAAGCCCTGCTCCTTGCATCTTTTTCACATGACATTATGTTAGTTTGAAATATCATTAAAACCAGGGCACTCAAAGGCAAAGATGAGTGCAGCCCAATTCAATGTGTATATGCATTTAAAACCTAGATTGGGTGTATTTTGTTTTTTAAAATAGTGGCCAGTTCTGCACAATGGGTTTTGTTTCAGATACCAGATGGCTACACTGTCCCCAGCCAGATTCCCTCAGGGTATGTAGGGCTTCTTGGCAGTAAACCAGCTATTTGGGGAGGTCTATTAACTCTTCCTGACCCCTGGCTCGCTAGCTGATACTTTTAATACGTTGACTCTCTAAAGGCTTCTCTGATGGTAAACAAACTCATTCAGGAAGTCACAGTGACCTAAATGCATAAATAAAGTCAGTCATAAAGTTAAGAAGGGACTTAACCATGAAACTAAAATGGTGCATGCATTTTTTTTAAAAAGATTTTTATTTATTTATTTGACAGAGAGAAACACAGCTAGAGAGGGAACACAAGCAGGGGGAGTGAGAGAGGGAGAAGCAGGCTTCCCGCTGAGCAGGGAGCCCGATGTGGGGCTTGAACCCGGGACTCCGGGATGTGACCTGAGCCCTGAGCCAAAGGCAGTCACTTAACGACTGAGGAACCCAAGTGCCCCTAAAATCATGTGTTAAACGAGAACAAGAAATGTTTCTGAATTGGGCATTTACAGAGATGCGTGAAAATAATGATGTAAGCACCCTAGCCTCCTTTCTAGCCTTTGACTTTGGAGAACATTTTCCAGCCTCCAAACTTTTCCATGTGTGTTTCCTGTGCCTGGAGGTTTGTGTCCGTCCAACTCCACAGCATGACTGCCTTTTTCTCATCCTTTGGTCTCAGCTGAGATATTTTGTCCTGAGAGAAGACTTCCAAAACAGTGATCTCCATCAGGCGCTCTCTACCTTTTGACCCAGTTTTTCTAACAATTGTGTTGGTGTACTTTCCTGCTCCTTCTTTGGGATATAATTTTTTGTAAGGGCGGAAGTGCTTGGGTCAGTGCTGTGTCCTCAGCTCCCAGACCGCACTGAATGACACATTCAGGGAATCAGTAAGTATTTGTTGGAAGAATGAGTAATTGCCTAACCCTTGATATATATTTCTTTTTTTTTTTAAAGATTTTATTTATTTATTTGACAGAGAGAAACACAGCGAGAGAGGGAACACAAGCAGGGGGAGTGAGAGAGGGAGAAGCAGGCTTCGAGCTGAGCAGAGAGCCTGATGTGGGGCTCCATCCCAGGTCTCCAGGATCATGACCTGAGCCGAAGGCAGTCGCTTAACCAACTGAGCCACCCAGGCGCCCCCTTGATATATATTTCTAATGATTTTATTTATTTCTTTGTCACTGAGAGAGAGAAAGCACAAACAGGGGAAGGGGCAGGCAGAGAAGGAAGCAGACTGAGCAGGGAGCCCAGTGCGGGGCACACTCCCAGGATCCTGAGATCATGAACTGAGCCAAAAGCAGACACTTAACCTACTGAGCCCCACAGGTGTCCCTATCCTTTGATAGTTGACCATACTTGAAAAGTATTGTCTCTTTAGAGAAAAACTCTAGATTTTATCCATACATTTAATTTTCATCTTAGTAATTATGAATGTTTTCACAATTTCCAATATTTCAACAAAATTTGACCTCACATGTTATGATACATTAGAAATATCAACTGAATGTGTAGGACTGCAGATTTTTTTCTTCTTGTTGAGGGAAAAAAATGAAAGTGCAGTTTTAGGTGGTGATTCAGGGCAGAGATAGTCTTGAAGCAATAAAGGCAGAAGTTGGGCTTCACATCTGCCTCAGAGAGATGAATATGGACAGAAAGAACAGAAATAAACCCATTGCTGTGTGGAGAATTCATATTGAAGGGCTCTTTACTGAATTAATGGTAGCAGAGATGAAAAGAAAAATACCATGTAATGGAGAGTGATATAGTTTTAATTTGCAGTAGGTTTGAGAATTTTTCATTGTCCGTTTGTTTCTGGAGGTATATGCTTGGGTTACAGCTCATGAGACTTGGCTAGATTGATGAAAAACAGGAAAATAAATTCAGTCTTCTTGTATAATTAGAATAAAAGGAACCAAAATGATGGCATAGGTCTTTCAAAGGATTTGGAAATACTAAAATCAAAAGGCCTTAGACTGAAAGCCTGAAACTTTGTACTAATCTGGGTAAAGTAAAATTAAATGATACATTTAATGATACCAAGAATCACCAACTTAAGGAGGAGGGGAGCACTAGAATGAAAAGGGGAAAAATGATTGGCCTTGATGATACTAAGTGCTGGATGTCTTTGAGTCTTTTCTCACAGATGGACTGATACTAGTAGCATATAGAAATCTTAAGATAGATGGTGAAACTGACTTTTTAATGATCTCAGATTTATCTCATTTGTTCTTATGCTCCAAATAAAAACCAAAGCTCACACTGGAAATTAATAAGCCTAAAAATTTGGCATCTACATCTATCTTCATATAGATAATAACACATTTGGGGAAATATGTGCCTGCCTAATTATTATTCATTTACTCTTTGATCTTCATAGTGCTTCTTTGTAATCTGATTCTTCTATACTTTGTTTTCTTTAAAAAATTTATTTATTTGGGAGAGAGAGAGAGAGAGGGAGAGAGAAAGCGAGGGGGAGGGTTAGAGGGAGAGGAAGAGAGAGAATCTTAGGCAGACTCCCTACTGAGCTCTGATTCCCCAGGTTTCATGGGGCTCCATCTTACAATCTTGAGATCATGACCTGAGCTGAAACCAAGAGTCTACCCCTTAACCAACTAGGACACCCAGGTGCCCCTTCCCCAGTTTGTTTTAAATCCCACTGAAAAGCTGGGCAGAATCCTTGCTTAAGGTCATCGGCAGCATTATGGTGCCCAGCTGTGAGGAATAACACAGGTTACTATGCTATTTTGTGAGCTTCTTCAAATCAGATTGCCCTAGTTAGAAACAAGATTTCAGTGCTGGGGAGGCATTGGAAGTTTTAGTAGCTGCTGTTTCGGCCTCATGGAGCTTTCTTTCTTTCCTTCGGGTAATAGAACACACGAGTTTTTCCTTGGGGACGCAGCCCTGGATGTGCCCCTGCGTGGCCATGTAGCCTATCCCCACCTCTTCCCTGCAGTGTTTGGTTGGTGATGGGCATATCACCCAAGCTGAACTGATGCTGGGACTTTTCAAGAAATAAGAAACAAGAGGAAGAAGGCTTCTCTCCCCTCTGGACCTGGGACTATGCTCATGTTAGGCTGGAGGCATGAAGCCCATCATGAGAATTTACCCTGCTGGAAATGAAGCAACAGGGAATGGCAGAGCCAGGAGATGGAGAGAGGCTGCTTCTTGGCAACTTTATTTGAGCAGGTGAATGCAGCCTGTTACTTGAGTTCTGATTGAGTGGAGAATCATCTGTCCTAAAGTTCATGCTTGTTCAAGGGCCAGTGACTATCTCTAATGAAGTTTTCATGCATTCATGGTGAAATGAGAAAAAGTTCAAGGCATTGAGTTTTTCATGAAGCTAGCTTTTCAATCTGAAGGACTGTTCCAGTTTCTAAGATTGTATGCTTCTTGTAATTTTGATGTTAAAATGTCATTCCTTTGTGATGGGGGATGATATTTTTAAAATGTCTACTTAGTATGTGGCTTATAATAAGTAATGACAGCTGCTCTAATCCCCAGATACCAGTGGAATAATCCAATAAAGTTGATGTCTTCCTCAAGTAAAATCTGAATATGGGGAGCATTACTCACAATCACCTGGGGACCCACACTCCTTCCATCTTGTGGCTCTGCTCTCAGTTAGATTGTCCAGAACTCACTATGTGGCCAAACTTCTTACCAAATAAGGCTGGGAAATACAGGTTAGCTATATGCTCTGGAGGAAGAAGAAACAGAATTAGTGACAAATTAGTCAATCCCTGCCACATTTGGCAAAATTAAGTTTCAGCCCTTCTGTCATGTCTCCTTTTTGTTCTTTGAAATTTTAGTAGTTCACAGAATCTCAAAAAAAAACCACTGAGTAGTTTAATTTATTCATTTTATAAATGAGAAAACTTAACTGCAGAAGGTTAACTGAACTGCTCAAAATAGCACAGCTATAGGGCTGCCTGGGTGGCTCAGTCGGTTAAGTGTCTGACACTTGGTTCAGGCTCAGGTCATGATATTAGGTCATGAGATCAAGCCCTGCATCAGGCTCCATGCTAAGTGTGGAGCCTGCTTGAGATTCTGTCTCTCCCTCTCCTATCCTTCTTCACTTCTCTTTCTCTCTCTTTCAAAAAAAAAGTTAAAATATGAAATGATTGTCCTTGTATCATCTAAAATCTTTTAGTACCTCCAGTGTTACCTGGTGCACACTTTGGAAATATTACCGCAAACTGACAACTCCTGACCAAATATGGTTTATTTTAATTTTAATTAATTAATTTAAAAATTTGTGTTTGTTGAATGTGGTTTAGATTTTCCATGCTCTATATCTCACTCACAGTTTCTCTCACCTGGGGTGTCCTCACCTCTTCATTGCATTATCCAAATTCTCTAGTATCCAACAGTGCTGCTTCCTTCATGAAATCTTTCCAGTCCTTTCACACCATAGTGACTTCCTCCTTTATGGGCCCAAAGCACCTACTGTTCTCATTCTTTTGACTTTTGTGGCAGCCCACATGGATTCACCTTCAGTGTTCTTGTCTGGGGTTATTATTATTATTATTTTTTTAAGGATTTTATTTATTTATTTGACAGAGAGAAACACAGCTACAGAGGGAACATAAGCAGGGGGAGAGAGAGAGGGAGAAGCAGGCTTCCTGCCAAGCAGAGAGCCCAACACGGGGCTTGATCCCAGGGCTCTAGGATTACAACCTGAGCCGAAGGCGGACGTTTAACAACTGAGCCTCCCAGACACTGCTTGTCTGGGCTTATTATTTACTTTTCCATTGTCCTATGTCATATACATTTCTATATCCTTATGCACATCTTTATGATCAAACACTTTTCGAGCAGCAAAAGCATGCTGAATGTAGTAAATGAAATTTAAAAAAAAGCAAATGATACCACAGTCTGGTTTTTTGTTGTTGTTGTGGTTTTGTTTTGTGTGTGTGTGTGTGTGTGTGTGTGTGTGTGTGTGTGTTTGAAGAACCAACCCTTGCAAATGGGAAGGTACTGAAGAGGGAGGTAATCTGAAAATTGAAATAAGAAATACCACTTGAGCTCAAACCTATTCTAGTATCTTAGGACTCTAAAAGGATTCTAAAAATGGTCCAAGGAACAGAGAGGTGAAGGATGGTAAGTTGTAGGTAACGGAGATTGCTTGAATCATATGGAAAAATGGAAAAGTTAATAAAGTCAAATTGCTTTCTCCTCCCAACCACTTGGGTTATTGAATTTGTAGCTTTGTTGGCTTCTTTCCCTTCCTGGAACACTTCCTTTCTCTTTGGCACTTCAGTCAGGGAATTTCTTTCTGCTGCTTCAAAGTGGCTGTCAAGTCGGTGGGAGGGAGGCTGAATTCAAGGATGATGTAGCTCAGGCTCTGCAGGAAGAGTTCACCTTGTTGCCTTTGGGGAAGGAGGTACAGAGGTGTTTGAGCTTGTTTGCTCATTTTAATGTCCTTGAGTCTTGAGTTCACTTTGGGTTTGAAATGGGCCTTTGTGTGTGTTGTTGTTTTTAAAGAATCTGCTGAAAGGTAGAGTGTTCGATTTCATTTTCTGTAATTGATGCCACAGGGAAATATGGATTTTTTTAAAACACTTTATTTATTTATTTGACACAGAGAGAGAGATCACAAGCAGGCATAGAGGCAGGCAGAGAGAGAGGAGAAAACAGGCTCCCTGCAGAGCAGAGAGTCCGATGCGGGCCTTGATCCTAGGACCCTGAGATCATGACCTGAGCTGAACGCAGAGGTTTTAACCCACTGAGCCACCCACACGTCCTGGATTTTTTTTTTTTAATGGCAGACTTATTGTTTATTTTATTTAAACTAAAGAATTGAGGGGCACCTCGGTGATTCAGTCATTAAGTGTTGGCCTGCGACTTGGGCCTTGATTCAGGAGTCCTGGGATCAAGCCTCGCATCAGGCTCCCTGCTTGGTGGAAAGCTTGCTTCTCCCTCTCACTCCCCCTGCTTGTGTTCCCTCTCTAGCTGTGTTTCTTTCTGTCAAATAAATAAATAAAATCTTTTTAAAAAATTAAAAACTAAAAAACTAAAAAATGGAATTTTTGAAATCATTGTGTGATACTGGTAAAGGGTTAAAATTTATACATTTAGTTTTAAGATAATTTAGGAGAAGAGAAGCAGGGAATGACAGCTGTGAGTTTTTGAGCATTTATTCTATGCCAGATATTGTGATTCATCCGTCCATCCATTCAACTTTATCAAATAGGTAATGTATTTGTTGATTCAAAATTTGAAAGGTCCAGAAGTATATGCAGGCTACCTCCCCTTCCCTCCCCAGATCCTCGTTTCCTTCCTCAAAGGTCACCAAAGTGATATGATCCTGTGTGTCCTTAAATAAATATTTCATGCATATGAAACTAATATTTTTTTCTTAAAAAAAAAAAGGCACAGATTGTGGTATATTGCATCCTTTCCCTTTTGACCCTTCGTTTTTCACTGAACAAGTCAACCTGAAGATCATTCTATACATTTGCAAAGACCTTCCTCACGTTTTTTAATAGTTTTATAATTTTCTACCATATGGATGTGCATTATTTCTGTGTATTTAGATTATCTCTAAGCCTCTGTAATTATAATCTTACAATAAACAACCATGCATGCATGCATGTGTTATCAATTCATATTCGTGTGAGACTGTGACAAACTTGTGGGATTTCTTGTCCAAAAGCTATCAGCTTGACGTGATGGAGGTCACCGTGTATCTCTCCTCAGATACTGCACCAGTTTCCATTCCCACTAGCACAGTAGTAGGATTTACTGTTAGATGTTAACTAATCTTTCCCACAATCCTATAAGACTAGTATTATTATTCCATTCTACAGGTGAAGAAACAGAAGTTCAAAGGAATAGATGTACTTGATAAAGATGACACGGCTAAGAACAATCAGAGTCAAGGTTTGAACCCAAGCTTGTCTGGGTATAAATCCACCTTCTCTCTGCCCCACTGTGCTCTTCTGTCTTTTTTGTTCTCTTGAAATAAGGAAAAGATTTCTTATTTTTTTTTAACAGGCACACATTTCTTTATATATGTTTATTAAATTCACATACTTATAAGAATACTTATAATAGTATTCAATTTTAGTGAAGCACTTAACTTTTCAAAATGTTTTTATATTTGTTATTATATTTCATGGATCCAGGCAGATAGGTTATATCTGTGAGTGTTTTGACACTGATAATTTTTTTTAAAAAAACCACAAAATATTTAATTACTTGCATAAATTCACGCAGTGAGCTAGTGTTGGAACTGGGTCTGGAAACTTGACTTTTGACTGGTTAGCACTATGCTAGACATAACGTCTGCCAGGGGCTGACCTTGCCTTGAGCTTTAGCTGCAGGAAACAGGCAGGAAACAAAGAAAGGCACCCATTGCTCTTCTCATTAGACAATGATGACCCTTGGGCTTTTGAACTCAGGATAGGGAAGCACGTGTGAATTCATAATGCTCTTTAATTAAATATTTTTTAAAAAAATGTTGGTGCATATAGTTTGGATTTTATCTTCCCCTAAAAGATGGTGACAGCCTCCTAAATATGGATTGATGAGGGAGACAGGCTCTGGTTTCAGAGAAGATACCAGAAACAGTCAAGTCTGGACACCCTATAAGACTAGAAGCCCTTTAAAGCAGAAATTGGTTGTTCCTTTTAAAAATGAGTATTTGATACATCCAAAGAATAGAAGTAAAGTATTTGTATGTCATAAAACACAAAAAGAGAGTGCACACCTGAGGACCTACCACCCATTCTGGAATTCCAGTACACCCGTACCAGTGGGGAGGACCTGTATGGTCCTCACCCTTCTCATCTCCCTACCTCCCCCAGAGGCAGTACTATTTTGAATTCTGTGGGTTCTAAAAGCCATTTCATCATATTAAACAATATTTAGATTTTGGGAGAGTTTTTTTTTTTTTTTTAATTCCTGGGACGTTGTATGAACTTAATACTTGACAACTTAACACTTGTGAAAGAACAAAATTAATAGCAAAGATGCTCAATCCATTCTCTTTCACCAACTGCTGAAATTACAGAAGACGTATTACATCACTAACGTCTCGTTTTAAAAAGATTCTCTCTGGTCAGGGGAGAGCAGAAGCAGGGGAGCAGCAGGCAGAGGGAGGAGGCCCTCTACTGAGCAAGAAGCTTGATGTGGGATTCAGATCAGGACCCAGGGATCATGACCAGAGCCAGAGGCAGACACTTAACTGAGCCACCCAGGCATCCCAAAAAACTTTTGTCTGAACAATGTTCTCCGATACTTCTTATGTATATTTCTGTCAATGCTAATAAAAAGGGCTCCTGTTGTTAACCATTAAAAGTAGGAGGGGGGGACTCTTCAGACTAAAGGAAGACCCTAATACAAAGCTCTTTTTCCTGCTTTGTAGGCATGAAGATGGATATTGTTGAAGGTTGGGTCCTCTTAGGTGATCCTAGAACTTAGTAAAAATAAAAGGACTTTATGTTTTATGTGTAACAAAACTTTCCTCTTTGAAGGAAATAAAAATGTAATTTACATTTGAAAATGTAAATTATTTAAATTAATCAAATACTTCAAATACTACATTTTTCAAATAAAATAGCTGGATGTACTATAAGCACCCTAAATATATCAAATGCAATATACTTTAAAAAGAATTAAGAGTTCAGAAACTGCCAAAATCTGTAATGGGTATCAGGTCATTGGCAAGTGTGGCTGATTTTATCCCATTGTCATGGTGCAGTCCTAAGACGACAGGCTAATCAGAGAATGCACTTTCTCTGTCTTGTATCAAGAACTGAAATGACTGTGTTTATTTCAAGGTCTGGCTTTAAAATGCAAACTCATCAACCAGCCGCACTATAATTAAGTCCTCAAGAAGTAGCAAAGTTCTTTTTAAAAAATTGTGTTAGTACGGCTTGTTCTAGCAAGCTTGGAACAGGCAGGATGGGTTAGTTGTTCAAAGCTAAAAACAAAACATTCTAAGAAGGTACTCCAGGCAATTCAGGACTTTCAGGGTAGTAACCCTTCAACAGGCATGGGCCTTGTGCTGTTTACAGGAAAAACAGGAAAAACATATTTGGAGTATGGTTCTCAGGTAAAAGCTGGTGACAAAAATGAAAGAGAAAGGCAAATACAAAACAACAATGAAATAACAATAGCCACACTTACCATTGAGCACTTACTCCATGTCTGGCATTACTCTAAATATTACATGTATTGTCTCACCTCATTTCATTAGTCTCATTTTACAGATAAAGAAATAAGGAGAAAAATTAAGTAATGTTCCCCAAGTCCACTAGTGGTAAATGATAGTCAGGATTTGAACAGATGTAGTCACTATTAGTTCTCTACTGCTGCCATTAACAAATTGTCACAAATTCAGCAGCTCAAATGACACACATTTCTTACTTTATGTTTCTGTAGGTCATGAGTCTGACGAAGGTCTCACTGGACTAAAAGCAAGGCTCTTGGGAAGGATGTTTCTGTGCTTTCTCCAGCATCTAGAGGCTTCCTGCCTTCCTTGGTTCTTGGCCGCCTTTCTCCAACTTCACAGTCAGCAAAGGTAAGTTGAGAGCTCACACTGCAACACTCTTACCTTTGTCTCCCTCCCATACTTTGAAGGGCCCTTGTGGTAACATTGCCTCCTTGTATCAGCTTAGGATACTCTCCCTATGTTAAGGTCAGCTGAGAAACAATCTTAATTCTATCTGCAACTTTAATTTCCCCTTACTTTTTTAAAGAAATTATAAGTCTTAAAGTATATCTTATGGCAAATTCACTTTAAATTCTTCCATATTTTGCATTCAAGGGGCAAGGCTGTAATGTATTTTTTGGAGGGGCAAAATTAAAATTATTCGTAATCATGTCAATCAAACAGTGCCACTGTTAACACATTGGTGAATATCCTTACAAAATTTTCCTGTGTTAAGTATGTGGTTATAAGAATTAGATTATGATTGCCTCCTGTTTGGAAACTTGCTTTTCTCCCTTTTTGCTATATATTACAAGTATTGGATATGTTAGTAGGCATAGAACCACCTCAATGATTTTTTAATGGCTATATGTTGTTCCATTTTAATAATTTATTATAATTTACCCTTTATGAAGGCATATATTACTATGATTATTCACTATTGTTTGTGTGAAGGCATTTTTTTATTATTATGTTCAATTAGCCAGCATATAGTACATCATTAGTTTTTGATGTAGTGTTCAATGATTCATTAGTTGGGTAAAACACCCGGTGCTCATCACCACATGTGGGTAAGATACCATCCTCACCATTTCCCGCATTAAGACATGGACTGTTGTTTTGATATGGGTGTGTCCTCTTCTCTGATTCCAAAGCGGGTGCTCTTAACAATTTTGCCCTGGTAGAATACAAAAATGTTGTTCATTTGTTATCTTGGGAAAGCTGGTTTACAGATTTTTAGTTATGTGTGGTCCAAAGTGAGTATCTCTTCATGGAAAGCTAATTTGAAATAATTAACTTGGTAATATTACCTCAGTGTTACTTTATTTGGAAAAGTTGCTTTGTTGGCAGGTATGTAAACATTAACTGTTTTGTGAGTATAACCCCTTAAGTGTATAGAGAGGGAGCTCTCACCACTGAATAGAAAAGTCGGGGGCAGGCAAGCCCTCCTGTGAGGGCCTATTTGTGCACCTGAGCAAGAGCGACTGTGCCCAGCTAGGTAACTGAGGCTCCAACCTTGCACCTTCTCCGGTCTGGCAGAACTGAGTGCCCACCCCATGCCTTGCATGGGACTTGTAGCCAGCCTGTAGGATACCTTTAGCCCTACAGATTTGTCCTCTCCCCGACTCTGCCACTACTTGCCACCTTTACTTACTGGTGTTGGCACCTGGATTCTGTTTAAATGATAGACCTCCGACCCCAGCCCCCTTGCTGCACTCCCATGTACACTATTGCCTCTGATCAACCCTTATTAGGTCCTTCCACTGGTTTAGCTCACTACCTGACTGAGCGTTCATTGTCAACATGACATGTGCAGAGTCTTTTAAAAAAAAAATTTGGACTAAAAAAGGAGAGCAATAACTTGAAGCTGTAATTAAAGAGTGTGGGATCAACCTGGGGGAGAGTGACAGTGACAAAGTCTGTTGAAAGATTGAAACTTTGAGATGCAGGCCAGGATTAACCAGAAGATCAATGTGGCTACAGATGTGGTAGGGAAGATCAGGGTTGAAGCCAATGGGAAATATGCTGAAGGGACCAGAATTTCTCTGAAAAGGGAGGGAAGATCATCTGCAGAGAAGGAAGGGGATGGGAGAAAAAGTTGACTCATGGTGGGGTGCTTGGGTGGTTCAGTCCTTAAGCGTCTGCCTTCGGCTGAGGTGGTGATCCCAGGGTGCTGGGATCAAGCCCTGCATTGGACTCCCTCTTCAGTGGGAAGCCTGCTTCTCCCTCTCTCACTCCCCCTGCTTGTATTCTCTCTCTTGCTGTGTCTCCCTCTGTCAAATAAATAAATAGAATCTTTAAAAAAAAAAAAAAAAAAAAGGAAGTTGACTAATGGCAAGTGGGAAATACTTGGTTTCAGCTGTTTCTTCCTTGGTAACAAACCACCCCAAACTTAGTGGCTTAAAAAACAGCCATATATGATTTATGATTCTGAAATCTGAGCTAGGCTCAGTTCCTCCTGTGGTGTTAGCTTGGTGATCCACGATGGTTTCTGCAGTTCCGCAGCCCTGGTGCCCGGAACAGCGCGGGCTCCCCACAGCAGCACCAGCTCAAGGCAGGCCGACTTCCAAGAAGGTGACAGGCCACCAAGAGGGTGAAAACAAAGAGTTGCTGCATGGGCAGGCCCAGAATGGCAGAAGGTCCCTTCCATCTTGCTTTGTCGGTGAACACAAGTGAGGAAGCCAGCCCGGACTTACCGGCAAGGCACAGAGGTGGCACCTGTTGAAACCCAGAGCTGCAGGAACATACTGGGTGGAAAGGAACCCAAAGCCGTGGTCTTTGAGGTCTCTCCGCCACAAGTTCTGAGGCTTTGAAGACTCAACTCAGGTTGGAACTGTATCCGTTTTTTACTGCCACCCAAACGTACCACTACAAACTTACTTAACACAAGATACTCATTTACTCTGAAATATTGTATTCGTTTCTGATCACAGAATACAGGGAAGCAGCAGGGGCAATGCTTGAAAGGTGTGCGTGTCCATGACCCATCGGAAATGCCTGGGTGCAACCCCAGGCTCCCCGCGCCCCCCCCCCCCCCAGCACCCTCCCTGACAGCGGCACAGTCACTGACATGTGGTAAGTGGCTACAGACACCTTGTTCACGCTGCCTTGCTTTGGTTACTTTTCCAGATATCAAAACTGAAGTAACTGGTACTCCCTCCTCTCCATTTTCTAAAACTCTCTCATGAGCTAGTAGATCATAGACGAATTTTCTCTGTGCAACTGTTAGACTGTTTAAAGTACACTTGAAGTATATTCGTAGAAGGCCGTTCTTTTTTAAACAGGAGTGGTGACCAAGGCCCCTTCTGTGCCTCAGCTCTCGAAGTCCCATGCTGAGGGCACCTGACGGCTGCCCCCAGATCCCCTGCCCCATTCCAGGGCAGGGATGGAAGGGGCAGGCCAGGCCAAACGTAAAGGATAAACATTCTTTATCACTCTCAGGCCCAGAGTCCGCGGGTCTTAATAAATACCTCCGTGTGTTTATCAATTTTCTTCTCCATGTTTTTTTTTGTGTCCTGTTGCTATAGCTTCGTGAGCTCGAGTTTTTTCCTCCCAGTAATAGATCTTGGCTTTTTCCTTCCTCTTTTCTTCTGGGTGGCTGTCACCCCCAGGCACACCCAGCCAGCCTCCTGGAACCGTAGAGCTCGGGCTCCTTTCACATAGGCTTCTGAGGCGCAGACTCCAGAGCAGCAGGAAGTCCCATCCACTTTTACTTGTCATCCCATAGGATCCCATCAAACACCTAGAGGGGGCGCAGCCTGGGCTTTGAGAGGCCTCAGGGGGGCAGCATACCTCAGTGGGTCTGCCCTTGTTTCTGTGGAAATTGCCAGAACCTTTGATGCCCTCCTAGTGCAGGAGTACCACCTTCTCCCCAACAGTCCTCTCTTGGTCATGGTGTCTCCTGGGCAGCCAGGAGATGGCCTTGGCCACCGAGCACTAGGATCTGTCCTCTGTCATTGTTGGCTGCGTCCTGGGAAAGCCACATGTGTGTTGCCTTACAGTTCTGATGTCGGAAATCTAAAATGACTATTGTGGGACTAGAATCAAGATGTCTGAGGAGCTGAGATTCTTTTGGAGGACCTAGGGGAGAATCTGTATCCTGGCCCTTTCAAGCTTTCTAGAGGACACCTGTATTGTTCAGTTTCATGGCCTCTTCCTCCTTCTTCAAAGCTCATCACCCCATCTCTCTAGGTCTGTTGTTCACTTCTTTTCCTTTGATCTTGACCCTTGGGCTCACTTAGATAATTCAGGATAATCTCTCGGTACTGAGATCCTTAACTTAATCACATCTGCAAAGTTCCTTTTTCCGTGTAAGGTCACATATTCCCAGATTATGGGCAGAGGGACATGAGCATCTTTGTGGGGGTCATTATTCTGTCTACAGAAACTAAACCTATGCTGCCAGTAGATAAAGTTTTGAGATTTCTCCAGTAGTACTCAACTTCATAGCAGTGATGGTAGAGAAAGTCAATTGTTGATATGAGTTTAGGGATTGGTAGGGCAGGTTAAGGTATAAGGGCAAGAAGCTAAGTGAATGAAAGAAGCTGGTAGATGTTATTGAGCTGACTGATCAAGGGGCCTGGTAGGGAGAGAAAAGTTTAGTAGCTTGAGAGAAAAGTGAGATTTTTCTTCAACTTCTTGACTCTGTTTCCTTTTTGATATGTCTTTTACATTTTATTAGCTTCTCCCTTGAAGGAGTTTCTGAAAGGCTGCAGTGAAAGCATTTTGATTTCTGTTACAGAATCTTTCCTCTTTGTTGGTAACATTCAAAGATTGTTGTATTCAGGTTCTAGCAGCCTGTATTTGGCTCATGGGTAATTTCTGTGGCAGGTCACAGAGGATGAGAGATGATGTGTTCTAGTCAGTACAGATCTCACTGTGTCCCAAGACTAGAGGGCATCACACAGGGGAACTGAGTTCTGTTGCTTGAGTCACAATTTTTTTTCCTGAATAAATAAAATTGTTTTTATCATTCTTATGAGGGAATTCAGTGAAACTAGAACACTTTGGCACATGTTTTGTGAATCATAAAAAATCAGTTTGCTGCTTTTTTCTCCTAGGTCTTGACCGAGATGGCTTTAAAGTACCCTTTAGCTTGACTAACTTTAGTCAGGCTTCTTCTCGACTGAAATCAGCCCCTGACCTCCCTTTTCCTAGAGCATTTACTTTAGAAGACTTGTTAATATATATCCTTTACTCTGCCCCGGTGAGAGGCTGCCTCTTTCAAGCTGCCTCTTGCCAGTTTTACAAACCAGGTTTTACAAACCTTCCTTTCTGAAGGACCTGAAAGCCACTCTTTAAAAAAAAAAATTTTTTTAATATTTTATTTATTTATTTGTCAGAGAGGGAGGGAGAGAGAGAGATTAAGCAAGGGGAGTAGCAGGCAGAGGGAGAAGCAGGCTCCAATGTGGTACTAGATCCAAGGACACTTGGATCATGACCTGAGCTAAAGGCAGATACTTAATGGACTGAGCCACCCAGAAAGCCACCCTCTGAAATGTAATTATCACACCCCTGTCTCCCAGTCTTACAGAGGGGAGGAGCCTCACTTCCTCTACCTCCCTGCTTCATGTGGTAAAACTACTTTTGTCATGAAGATATGAGAAAGTTTACTTTTCCTTTGGGCGAGGCCAATCAGCAAACACAGGTGGCCTATCATCTGCCAGGCTAACTCTTAAATCTAAGTCGCTCCAATCCTTTTCTCTGTGGAGCTAAGTATCTTAGATTTGGTCTTTGCTTTCTCCCCTATTTGTTGATAATAGTATCAAAATAAAAATAAGTCTGCTCATCTTGTCCAGTTTTTCTTTGAGACAACCATAAGAGAGGAGGGTTTGAAGAGCGCCAAGTTGTTGGATTCTTTTAAAGTAACAATCAGGTAGTAAAGACCTGTAATTGTTGATGGTTGTCATCACTGTTTACAACATCACTCCTTACAATTCACTTTCACAGTCAGCACCTCATTTTTATCTTCAGAGAAACCTCCTGAAGATAGGGAGGACAGATAGTTTTATCATTCCTATTTTACAAATGGGGATCAAGAGGGAGCAAGTTTAAGGGATTCATTTTTCCAACTAGACAGAAGTAGAGAAGAGATTTTTATCTGAATCTTCTAGCTTCAAAAGTCACTGCTATGTCTACCATGTAATATATGCTCCATCTGGACCAGCCCCAAGACTTCAGATGATAATATATGAAGGAACAAGTTTGAAAGGTCCTGGAGTCAGAATTGTTATTCAAAAAGCAATAGCTGTAAGAAAAAAAATGAAAGAGTGCCCCAAATTAAATTGTACAATGTTGTGGCACCTGGGTGGCTCAGTCATTAAGCCTCTGCTTTCAGCTCAGGTCATGCACTGGACTCTCAGATCCATAGATCCCCAAATAGGGCTCCGTGCTCAGCGGGAGACCTCTTCTCCCTCTCTCACTCCCCCTGCTTGTGTTCCCTCTCTAGCTGTGTTTCTGTCAAATAAATAACTAAAATCTTAAAAGTAAATAAATAAATAAATAGATAAATAAATAAATAAATGAATAAATAAATAAATAAAAACTGTTCAGTGTTTTTTACTGGCAACTCTGTTCCAACTGATTGTAATGACTCCAGGAATAAATCGTATTTTCCAATAAATGGCTGAAGCTGAAATTAACTGCAAATTTTACATAAATCATTGCCCCAAATGGTAGGAGGAATGCATATTTTCTCTTTCGATTGTCCATTTAAATTGTCTGGAAATTAAATCTGTCTTTATAGAAACTAAACTGCTGTATTAGATTTGATATACTGAACAATTTTTCTCCTTGGTTACCAAGGCTGTTCTTCCCTTTGGGCTTGCATAGATTGCAAAGTGTTTTTCATTCTGTACCACTGATTAATAGATTAATAGATAATTGGTGCCCATGGATGAATGTCTGAACTGCAACTTTTACTGGTGAGATTGGGCTCCAGAATTTCTGTCATAAAGCTTCTCAGGAATATAGATGTAAACATTTAAAAACCCTTTTGCTATGTTTCAGGGATGATTATTTACTGAGTTGGCTTAAATCCAGGACATCTTAACCAATTTGATAAATTTCTCAAAATATTAAGACTTCCCAAATCATAACCATAAACCATGTCAATCATTATGTCTAGAGTTTTAATAGCAAAAAAAAAAAAAAAAGGTACCCAGTTCTTTCATTTTGACATCTGGTTGAGGGTACTTTTTTGTTTTTAACAATTCCAAATAAACATCTATTGCATTAGTATTGGGACCTCGTTTGTTCTCAAGGCAAGCATCTTTGGATAAATGAGTTATTGAATAAATATGATAGAGCAGTTTTTATGTCATTTCTGTAGCTTGTATTTTTTATTGTAATAAAATGCACATAACAAAATATATCATTTTAACTATTTTAAAGTATAAAATTCAGTGGCATTAGGTCATTTACAATGTGCAACCATCAGTACTATCTAGTTCCAGAACATTGTCAAAATCCCAAAAGGAAACTTCATCCCCACTAAGCAGTCACTCTCCATTCCCCTACATCCTAGAACTTGGCAACCACTAATTCCTTATTCTCTCTATGGATTTACCTATTTTGGATATTACATAAAGATGAAATCATACAATATGCAGCCTTGATATCTGGTTTATTTCACTGAACATGTTTTCAAAGTCTGTTCATGAGGTAGCATATATCAAAATTGCATTCTTTCTTAATGCTGTGTAATATTCTATTTTATGTATATACCACATTTTGTTTATCCATTCATGTATTGATGAACATTTAAATTGTTACCACCTTTTGGCTATTGTGAATGATGTTGCTATGAATATTGGTGTACTCGTATCTGTTTGAGTCCCTCCTTTCAATTTTTTGGTATATATACCTAGGCTTAGAATTTCTGGATAATATGGTAGGTCTATGTCTACCTGCTTCATAAACCACTGAACTGTTTCCAGGGTGGCTGCACCATTTTACATTCCCTAGCAGCGCACAGTGGTTCTAATTTCTCCATTTAGTCATCAACACTTGCTATTTTCCACTTTTTTGATTATAGCTATCCATAATACAGCCAATCTCATAGCAGGTGTGAAATGGTATCTCTTTGTGGTTTCTGTTACTTCTTTTTTCTTTTTAAAAATAGTTTATTTATTTATTTGACAGAGATAGACAGCGAGAGAGGGAACACAAGTAGGGGGAGTGGGAGAGGGAAAAGCAGGCTTCCCGCCGAGCAGGGAGCCCGATGCCCAGCTCGATCCAGGGACTCTGGGATCATGACCTGAGCTGAAAGCAGATACCCAATGACTGAGCCACCCAGGCGCCCCGGTTTCTGTTACTACTACTACTACTACTACTACTACTACTACTACTACACTACTACTACTTCTTTTCTTTCTTCTTCTTCTTCTCCTTCCTCTTTTAAAGATTTTATTTATTTATTTGATAGAAACACAGTGAGAGAGGGAGCGCAAGCAGGAGGAGTGAGAGAGGTAGAAGCAGGCTTCCCGGCGAGCAGGGAGCCCCCAGTGTGGGGCTCGATTCCGGGTCTCCAGGATCATGACCTGAGCTGAAGACAGTTGTTTAACCAACTGAGCCACCTAGCGCCCTCTGTTACTTCTTATTGCAGAAAATTTACTCTCAGTTTGCACCCTGAACTAGCAAAGGGTTAGGGCATGTGAGTGGACCCCTCAGTGGTTTCCCTTGACAGGAGGGGCATATAAATATGAGGGCCAATGAAAGATGAAGCTGAAACATTACATTACAGCCATGAAGAACAGGGCCTTGAACACTAATCAGAGGCACATGAGAGGGTGAAAGGTAGTTTTTAAGGAAAGAAATGCCATAATGGGAGTTGGGAATTAGAACAGTAGAGGGTGCCGTGAGGTAGGCCGAACTAGGAAGAACAAAGGCTGGGAATGAATACTCCATTGTTGAGGTGGTTTTAGGGCTTGGCATAGAGATATTAATCACTCAGGTATTGTAAGATAGCTCCTCTCTTTGTCAAGTGAGCCAAATGTGGTGGAATAAGCGATGCCACACTGTTCCCAGTTGGGTGGAGATAAATGTATTTGAAAATATTTTAGGCTGTGAGCCTTTCCAAACTAGAAATTCTTGAATTGAGTCTAAGTAGAAATCTTCTTTGAGGTGGTGGTAGGCTGATGGTCTCACACAGGGAGGAATTTGTAGTGAAAAGCTTGAGACTTGACATTTGACAGACCTGGATTTGAATCCCTTTTATTCACTTACTGATCATGTGACCCTGCTCAAGTACCTTACCTTCTCTGAGCATGAGTTTTCTGTCTTTAAAATGGGTATACTATCAATCTCATTGTGTTTCTGGGACAGTAATTGAAAGGACACAAGTAAAGCTCATAGAAGAGAGCCTAGCGTAGCTGGTGCCCAGAACAAACAGCCCAAACGACTTACACCACACCTCTTTTTCGGAAGAGTGCTTGGGTTTGGGTTCTGGGAACGGTCTGGAGGAGTAGGAATCCTCTTGGTTATGTAAAAAAGGAAGTGAGACAGGGAATGAGGGTCTCTTTCCTCAAGAAAAGCCTTGGGTCACTTTGATGTGAGGGCAACCTGGGAAGAAGGGGTAGGCTGGTGGAACCTGATTCAAGTCCACCCTTTGGTAGTCACCTTAAATTTGAGCTGTCAGTTTAAATGATTTGCAGATTATCTATAGACCAATTTTGGTTTCATGGGGAAATTAAATCCTTGTAAAAGCGTGACTGCAGTTTATTCTCAGAGCAGATATCTGATGGCAGGCAATGGATTGCAGAAGCGTGTAGCACATAGCTGGGCCTCTGTCCAGCTCTGTTCTCTCTGAGAGAAAGAAGTAAACAGCATAAGCAAGATAGAACACCATCCCTTGCTGTTGGGGGGTAGTGGTGATATATTTAGCTCTTGGATGTGATGATTTGCCTAATATTTCTAACTTGTATTTGCCAGAAAATGTAGCATCCAGGGCATCAGGAAATGCAGTCCCTGATGCTACAGTGTGGTACCCTCAGCTTGAACCTGGCACATCAACTTCTGGCTGTGGGTGTTGGCTCGTCCTACCCAAGTGATGCCATTATTGATTAGCCTTTCCAGTGGAAATTTCTCAAGGTTATCAGTTAACTTTTGGCAAGTGTTATGCTAAGTTTTTACATGTAATCTTGATAATAACCACAGGAAGTAAATGGGTAAACTGAAGCTCAGCTAAACCAGTTGGCTTGCATACATCCCTGCAGCCATTGTCTTGGACAGGAGAAATGCAATTCAAAAAGATGGCTAGTCATTGATCAGCATTATAAGATAGCAACAAAATTAACTTCAGGGGAGAGGCACTTGTTTTTGGTCATGTGAAGGAACCAATAACCAGTCCAGAATGGAGTTTGAGAAACTGAACAACTCGGCATCATAAAGGAAAGAGAGTTTTTAGACTGCACACTCATGATCTGAGAAGAGGACAGGATTTCTGATAGAGGAATGAATAGAATGGAGAGTATGTCACCTAGTACCTAGGTCACTAGTATGACCAGTCACCTAGATGCAAGTCAGAACCTGAGGAAGAAAAAGACTATATGATTGGAAATGGTGGATGGATATATTTTGCAGAACACTGAGATCTGCATTGAATTCAAAGCTGTTTTTTGCACTGTGTGTGATTACTTTCATGGCAGTCAAAGCTTAGTAAACCCTTGTTGCATCGATGAAGAGTCTTGCATCAATAGCATTTTGGTTGTGTGGCCCATGTTTAGGGCAAAGCGAGGAAGGGAAAGAAAAGCAGGTATAGAACAGAGAAATATGAGTAGGAATTGAGAATCAAACTTGGAACAAGAAAGAATGGAAACCTAAAGGTCCCTTCTAAAATCTTCAGAAATATTGGTGGGTTGCTGAACCTCTCCCAGAGTGTGAATTGTTTTATTTAGAAGAAATTTCTTACCAGAAGAAAGGAGAATCTTGGAAAGTAAGAGTCCTGGGTCTCTTTGGTCTTTTGGTGACAGGGGAGAATCTTGAGGTCAGGTGTACTTGACCCTAAAGTCCAGCTCCTTTCTAGTTGCTTACTGCCCTTGCCCTGTGCTGACACCATTAACACAGGATGAAAGACACATGATTGAATTGTGCAGGCTCATACTTTGTCTTGGTGTCCGGGCTGGGTGGACCCAACACTGGGGCTTCTCCTTTCCCTCTTGAGTTGTTTTTTCACCCACTACTCCAATGTCAGTTTTAATTAGAACAACTGCCTGGTGTCAAGGAGTCTCAATTGGAGGGTAATGAAAAACAGAAGAAATACCCAGAGATTAATAGCCACAAAGTTCTCAGATTAGCTAAAGTAGATTTCTTTGCTAAGTGAGGATTTTCTGTCTGTGAGACAGGCCTCCTTTAAAGTTGAGTTTGTTTCATTATATTTCTAGCAGAATCCACGTATCTCAGTAAAGTATGAAGGGACATGGCAGTAGGCATGGATGGGCAAAGAGGATAAGGATAACTTGATGACAGTATTGTAAAGATAACAGATAATTTCCTAAGAGTAGGACTGATGACAAATATGAAGGAGGTATTATGAATTAATGGCATATTTTTATAAAGATTTTACCAAAAAATCTTGGTAAAAAATTGGTCATTCTCTCTATGAAGGAATGTCATGTAGCAATGTCTCCACGGCAATGTCCTTTCAAAAATTTAATAGATATTTTTTATATTGCATGTTCTCCAAGTAGCTATTGTAGTTATCCCTCACATATTCTATATTTATGTGGAAAATATACTTCTTTGAAGTCTAGCTGGGTGACAGAAAATAAAGGAAACAAGGCTTGTGAGTAACCTGAATCCACACAACTCAGTCCTTTCCCCTAAGTGATGGTCCAGAGAAGACAAATACATGTTGGCTCAGTGCAGAAATGCATGAATAAGCTTATAGATGCACTTATTTTAAAGAGAGTTGTAAATAACTTACAGATTGATTTTTCCCAGTCAGCAGGGAATGAGAAGAAGCAGTTTAAAAAGGAACTAAAGGAATTAGAAGACTGTGAGGGACAGGTATACTGAGAGTGGATCCCCTCAAAAAAGGGTGGGGAGAGGGACAGCTGAGTCCTGGTACTGAAGGACTACAGCATGAAGACAGAAGAAGAAAGAAAGGCACAGATCACTGTGAAGTATAGGACATGTTTCTCAAAGTGTAGTCCCTGGACCAGTGTCAGGATCACTTGGAAATTTAGAAATGCAAACACTCAGGCCCCACCCCAAAACTACTCAGAAACTCTGAGGGTGGAGCTCAATCTAACAAACCCTCTAATTATTCTGGTGCCCATTACAGGGTCCGCTGGTGGTTAGGTCCTGTAAATCCAGAGGGTGTCATTGTGTTTCAACACAGTGAAATGGGTGTTCATGACTTGGATCATAGTGAAAAAGAAGTTACTTTATATAAAATATGTCACCCAGGGTGCCTGGGTGGCTCAGTTCATAAGTGTCTGCCTTCAGCTCCTGTCATGATCTCAGGGTCCTGGGATGGAGCCCCTTATCAGGCTCCCTGCTCAGCAGGGAGTCTGTTTCTCTCTCTGCCTGCTGCTCATCCTGCTTGTGCACTCTCTCTCTCTCTCTCTCTGTTTAAAAAAAAAAAAAAAAAGGAATACCTCACCCAAGAAGACAGGAAAGTTACCAACCATGACCATACATCTGGTTTTCCTGGGCCAGTCTTGGTCAAAATATATGGTCTAGCACTGTTAAAAATAGTGTTTCCTTTACTCTTGAAAGTATCCCCATTTGGTTGATAAATTACATAGTCACTCTGTTAGTAACTTGGAAAGATTACAGTCAAACTTGTTAAAATCAAGAGATATATGGAATTTAAATGAGAATCAAGTTATTTGGTAAATTCTCACCCTTATTCCTTGATAATGACAGATAATTGATTTTAGTTTGCCAATACTTTTCTTACTCAGACTCAATACCAACTTTCTTTGGTTAAAGGTGGATTCTCACCCTTCTCCAAGCTAGGTTTTAAGCTAATCTTTTTTTTTGCTGAATAGGACCTAGAGACTACCATGGCAGTGGAGCAAATTTGTTTCTCTTGAAAGTCTGGGTTCCCAGGCAATTTGCCTCAGCATCCCACCTTCTTAGTTACTCCCTTTTTAACCCCTGAGGGAGCAGTACTCTCTCTTTTTTTCTCTTTCCTCATCAAAATGTTATCTGGGGTAGGGTCTAAAAACTTAAGTGCAGTAGGAAAAAAAATGAACATAGTCTCACCTTGGAATGCTTGCATTTGGATAGAAAAGATTGTATTAAGTTATTGAAATAACCTGTAAGTGTCATTCAGTGAGCAGAACAGTTGGAAGACGCGGGAAGTGATGCAGTAGCTGAGGGCACACAATGAAGGCCTCCTAGACTGAGGCTCTACGCTTAACCTTCTAACCTACATAAAGCATCATGGGGCCAGTGATGGGATCTAAACTGGCTCAGTGTCCCACTATTCAAACCCAGTGTCAATGATAGAGAACAATCACTAATGAGCGCATCTTGCTGATCTCAAGTAGTTCTAGAGTCCAGTATTAATGTACTTTCTTGCAAGTCAACATATTCATTGAATTCTTCCTTTCTCTCAGGTCTCCAGTCTCATACCCTGTCCTCCCAAGGTGATCAGATACAGTCCTCCTAATATCCAAACCAGAGATTGACTTGGTTGAACCGTGAATGGAGTTGTTTCACAAATTGACTGTCAAAAATTGTTTGTTTGTTTTAGAGCTTTGGAATTTTATAGTTACAGGGGTGGTACTTAAGGATCAAGTCCAATGCTCTCATTTTGCAGAGGTGGAAACTGAGACACAGAAAGGTCAAGTGACTTGCCTATGAACACACAGTTGGTTGCTTCAAGAATTAAGATGAAGACCCAGTTTTGTGATTCAATTTCCTCTCTTTGTGCTTTTACTTGGATACTCAAAGAAGGAGTAGGAATCATTTCATAATTACCTCAATTTTGGTTTAGACCTTTAAATGAGAAGTAAAATATTGAAAGTAGAAACTGTGGGGCTGCTTTTGTGAGTGAAAACAGGAGAATATTTTTCTGAAGCTTCTTTTGGGGATGATAAAAATGTAGAAACTATTACATAGAATTCTATTTTTTAAAAAAGAAAAACCCAGCTATTGTCTTACCAGAACACACTCTGTAGTTTAATAGACTTTCATGTTCAAGTGAAGCAATAAAATCAGTATATTTATGTACACATTTTACACCTCCCTCTACAGTAACAGACATCTTATTTTTGTCAATGTTTTTTTTCAAATGAATGAGCAGCTTCCTCCTACTTCAGGTGAAATAGGAGCCTGTCTGGTTCTCAGTCAGTGCTGAGGGCAGCATGATTTGGTACTTGTGACAGTGAGACCAAATAGCTGTATTTCTCAGCTCCTCCAGCTCCTCCCAGGTCAGGGTGAAGGGCAACTCCTCCTGGAAAGAGTAGTCCCTGTGGGCACTTCTCCCCATAGGAGGTATTAGACAATGCAAGGGGGTCACTCTGCACTAATGGAAAAAAGAGAACCAGGAGCAAGTTTGATGACAAAACAGATCCAAGGTGCAGTTTTATATAGCAAAATTTTCTATTTTGTTTTATGAGAAAATACAGATATTGGGTGGAAGTTTTATGTATTATAAAATTTGAACTCTCATTAATGGCCAAGAAGTGCTGCTATTATGAGAGTGCTCATATTTCACTAAGTTTTAAAATACTAATAATCTAAAAAAATAAGTGTGTTTAAATCATCATCCAATATTGAGGGAAAGGAAAGTTTCTTTCAAGGAAGTACATTTTTCAGGGGACCCTGGGTGGCTCAGTTGGTTAAGCATCTGACTTCAGCTTAGGTGATGATATTGGGGTCCTGGGATTAAGCCCCCTCCCTCATCCCCACCGTCTCTCTGGGCTCCCCACCTGCTTCTCCATCTCTCTCTTCCCCTCCCCTCGCTCCTGCTCACTCTATCAAAATAAATCTTAAAAAAAAAAAAAGTGCATTTTTCAGTTGGCTTTTTTTTTCCAACAGAAAGATCACTAAAGTATATTTTGTTGTGTATTACTCTGTGCCATTTCTTATAATTTCTTGTAAGTGCCACAGCAATATAAATGGTTGTTATTTTTAAGGAAGTATTCCTTTGAAGACAAATTTTGTATCTGCAGGGACACTTGCAGCTCATTCATTCAACCTCTTCTTACAGAAACAAAACAAAACAAAATAAAGAAAGCCAAGGCCCAGGAAAGCTGAGATATACGTCTTTCCTTGGAGAGAACACGACAGAGCTAGAATCCATGCTAGGACCGTGACATCCAAACATGACATGACTAGGTTTCAGTGTAGTTGGGATTGTTAGAACCCTTTTATTCCTATCATTTTCCTCCCAAAGCATTAAGAATAAGAATTAATTTAGGGCCCTGTGTTCCGACCTTGTTGACAGTGGGGCCCGGGTCCTGAACCAGGACTCTGTTCAGAGAGGCCCATGCCATCATCAGCGCTGAGACCTGAGTAATAAAGGTTTCCGAACAGCAAAAACAAAACAAAACAAAACAAAACAAAAAACCCTAATTTATATTTAATCCAACTTCTCTAAGTTTCATATAACATATGATGTCAAGAAGAATAGAAAAGCAAGAGTAATAATAACAGGAAAGATAGTGAAAAGCCTAGAGAACAAGGAATGCCTTAGGTTCTGATTTGCTGGCAACAATATAAACAAATGAGTTATTCCTTCTTATGAAAATATTTAATTTTTCAAACATAGAGGAAATGGTGAAGATTAGTTCTTATTACTACATATGTTGAAGCAACTCAGAAAATATTTTAAAAAATCAGAAAATTGCTAAAAAGAGGCCAGGATACTGTGAGCATGAGGACAAGGAAACCAGCCCTTATGACCAAATCTAGTAAGGAAAAGGCCAACGAATGACAAATGCTCTTACCACCACCTGTAAGATATTTCTTATGGAAGTGAATTTTTTTTAAAGATTTTATTTATTTATTTGACAGAGAAAAACACAAGCAGGGGGAGTGAGAGAGGGAAGCAGGCTTCCCGCCAAGAAGGGAGCCCGATGTGGGGCTTGATCCCGGGTCTCTGGGATCATGACCTGAGCCGAAGGCAGTCGCTTAACCAACTGAGCCACCCAGGCACCCCTGGAAGTGAATTTTTTTCAAAAAGGAAAGGAAAAAGAAAAGTAAGATGTATTTTAAGAGATAAAAATACTCTAAAATTTGAATTAATTTTACTCCAAGAGGAGGAAGGTAATTATAATAGGAAATGGTTAAAATAGAAGTCCCAAAGAAATAGAGAATTACTCAAAGTAAAAATAAGAACTCATGAATCAGTGTCTTGAGTATAAACTTTATCTTCCTGACACAACATGCATTATGCAACTAAAAAAATAGTGAAACAGTAACCAGGGAAGAAATAGCTCAGGTCAGTGTTTTGTATTCTGCAATATAATGAAGATAAATGAAAAGAGAATTGAACCGTATGTCCCAAAACCCAAAAGGAAGCAGACTTGAGAATACAATAAATCAGTGAGTATGTGAGTATGCTTTGAGGTATATCAGGAACATCGACCTACTTTATTTGCAACAAAAATGATCAAGTACCCCTATTCAAACCCTTTAAAATACTTAGTCCATGGCCAATATATATAATGAGTATTTATTATATTTATTACACATTTGTTATAGTTGTCACAGGCATTGTGACAAAAGTTTTATGTGGAATATTCCATTCAATATATGCAATACAGTTGTTTGAGATAGACAGTATTACTATTATTCCAATTTTGTTGATGAGGTAACTAAGCCCAAGAAAACTTCCCTAACTTGTCCAGAGATTATGTAACTCATAAAGTAAGTATGTGAACCAGGCAGGCTTATTCAGGAATCTCAATGTAGAGCCACTGTTCTAGCAAAACTCTTGATTCCTATACCATGATCCCTGTCATCTTAGAGCTTGAAGTCTAACGGTTGTTTTTTTTTTTTAATTGTAAAATTTAGAGCAATAATAGTCACTGAGACATACCCTTTAAGATAGACTAGAAACTAAATCATGGATCTCTCACAGACGTTTGTCCTATTAAGTATGGTGGAAACTCCATATTTTACATTTCTTGGAAAGGATGGATGTTAACCTTGATATCAGAGGAAAGACAAAACAACTTAAAAGACAAGGAAAAAGAAAAAGAAGAAAGGTATAGTCTGCTTTTGAAAAAGTTCAGAGAACTCAAGCAGATGTAACCAGTGAAAATGCTGGTGTTCAGTGAGATGCTGAGATTAGGATCAGCGTGATAGTTTTCCTGTGGTGTTTGTAGGACCCCGGACCGGCTTAAGTGAGGCCAAGTGAACTCTGGCTCAAGGAGACCCTACCTGCCCATGGTCTCTCCTGCTCCATTCCTGTCTGAAGTCCTTGCTTTGACCCTCAGCCTCGCTGATGTCCTTTTTCTGTTATTTCCCAGGCGTCAGAGGATATATATGGGAAGATGCTGAACTTCCTTACAGGATCTTGCTCCTCTCTTAGGCTTCCCAGGTGCCAAACTGGCTTCTTCAGAGGAAAATGATGCTAATTTATTAAAGGCAGAAACAAACCCAGAGGGACTTAGTGATCTTGTACACAGTTAAATATATTAGACGCTTTGAGTCATTTTCTTTTCATACTTAATTTGACAAAAATGCAATTAATATAGAATAAAAGCCAAGATTATGGTGATGTATATTTTAGACTCACTTCTCGGGAACCCTTTTCTTGTGTTAAAATACTTTGCTGAGGTATTGAGAATCCTAGTTCTTAAGAGCTGGGAACATTTATTTCCTGTTAGTTGTTTTAGATTATTCAGATAAATTTAGCACTCAATCTGATTTGCTCAGGCAATTGTAATTTACCTTGAAATGTGCTGTGCTTTGTTGGAATCAGGAAAGCTAGTTTGAACAAAGGGGGAATAATTATCCCTAAAGCATGAAGCAGACACTAATCATTATTACGGACATTTTTCTCTAAGACGGAGGTTGAAACAATCTATTATATATAATGGGTTCTCATGTTTGCTGATTTAGATTGATGGAATTTACATTCCAAAAGAAAGAACCAGAAGTCAAAGTATTATACTTAGACCAATGTCATTACTCTTCGGATATTCAAATGACATACCCTAGAGAAACTAGTCTTACAAGTTTCTGTCTCAGTGAGACAACTTCTGCCATGAAACTATTTGGGCGTTTTCCTTGAACTATGGCTGAAAAATATTTTACCATGTACTTGACTTTACAGAAAAAACAACTCATGAGACACAAAACTTTATATTTCATGAAATTAACTTCTGACCTTGGTCAATTTAGAAATAAATGTTTACATAGTTGTACTTTATTTCTTTACTCTTAAAATTTCTTCTAAATTATATCTTCTTGTTATGTGCTAGACAGCCTCCAAAGTGACAAAATATTTTTTTAAAGAGTGCAGAGTTTAAATAAATAAACTATAATTCAAATAGCATGCACATTTTATTTTGTAGTTACTTTTAAAACGAACGCCATTTTGTATACGTGTTTATATTTGTAATATTAACATAGTTTACATATTTGTAATTTTAGTGAAAATACTGTATTTCACAGCTGATGTATCATAATTTATTAAACTATATTCTTTCATCTCATGTGAAAGCACAGCTGTAGGGCACAGGTTTCATGAAAAGAATGATTATTACCATTAAACATATTATCTAACACATTTAATCTTAAATTCTGTGCTTGAATATTTTTTTCATGATGTGCTAGAAGCAAAGCCATCATGTAGAGATCCTCAGCAAGGGAAAATAATGCTTGTATGTTCTCTTGCAGATGGGAATGGTCCTGTTTCAAATTATAAAACTGGAACATGAAGAGGCATAGTAATATTGCAGGGAAAAAAGAGTGAGAGATAAAAGTAAAATAAGACCCTTGGACTATTTCTCAAGAGGAAACTATAGGCACTTTTCAAGTTAAACCAGGGAACCTGAATGTTTTTGAGTGAAAGTTTGTGGAATGTATACACTCTTAAGAGAAAGATGATTTTTTTAAATCTTCCCTGAAATTTATTTCAAGTCTTGATGACCTATGATATATAAACACTGGGAATTTTCAAAGGAGATGAAAATTATTTGAAAAAAAATTTTTTTTTAGGTTTTAAAAGAAACTCCAGTTAGTTAAGGTACGGTGCAGCATTAGTTTCAAGTGTATGACATAGCGACTGAGCACCTCCATACAACACTGGGAGCTCATCACCACACGTGCCCTCCCGAATCCCTATCACCTAGTTCCCCCACTCCCCACGCACCTCCCCTCAGGTATTCATCAGTTTGTTCTCTGTAGTTAAGTCTTTTTCTTTTATTCTTCTCCCTCTTTTTTTCCCCTTTGCTCATTTATTTTGTTTCTTAAATTCCACATATGAGTGAAATTATATGGTAGTTGTCTTTCTCTGACTGATTTCGTTTAAAATAATATACTCGGACTCCATCCATGTCATTGCAAATGGCAAGATTTCATTCTTTTTTTTTTTTTTTTTACTTTATTTATTTGACAGAGAGAGAGAGACAGCAAGAGAGGGAACACAAGCAGGGGGAGTGGAAGAGGGAGAAGCAGGCTTCCTGTGGAGTAGGGAACCCAGTATGGGGCTCGATCCTGCAACCCTGGGATCATAACCTGAGCCAAAGGCAGATGCTTAACTGCTGATCCACCCAGATGCCACTTCATCCTTTTTTAGGGATGAGTAATATTTCATTATATGTACTTATATATCACCTCTTCTTTATGCATTCACCCACTGGTGAACACTTGGGCTACTTCCCTACTTTGGCTCTTATAGATAATGCTGTAGTAAACATCAGGGTGCATGTATCCCTTAATGAATTAGTGTTTTTGTATTCTTTGGGCAAATACTAGTAGTGCAATTGCTAAATCATAAGGTAGTTTTGTTTTAACTTTCTGAGGAAACTCTGTACTTTTTTCCAGAGTGGTTGCACCAGTTTGCATTCCCACTAACAGTACAAGAGGTTTCCCCCTTTTCCACAGCCTCGCCAACAACTTTTGTTTCTTGTGTTGCTGATTTTAGCCATTTTGACAGGTGTGAGGGGATATCTTATTATGGTTTTGATTTGTATTTCCCTGATTATGAGTTGCCTCGGCCCGCGAGACAATCAACGGGGTCCGCCGAGATACCTGTAACGGATGAGGGGGATGGGACAGGAGGCGCGAAAGAATGGCAGCAAGACAGGGATTCTGATCAAGCTGCAAAGTTTATTAAAACACGAAGGGGTTATATAGGCAAGGGATAGGGGAAGTGC
>PITA01006976.1:0-25203 GCA_004023965.1 Spilogale gracilis | reverse complement strand
CCCCAACAATGAGTCATGTTGAGCATTTTTTTCATGTGTCTCTTGTCCATCTGTATGCCTTTTTGAAACATGTCTTCATGGCTTCTGCTTATTTTTAATTGGATTATTCATTTTTTGGGGTGTTGAGTTTTATCAGTTCTTTAATTTTTTTTTTAAAGATTTTATTTATTTGACAGAGAGAAACACAGCTAGAGAGGGAACACCAGCAGGGGGAGTGAGAGAGGGAGAAGCAGGCTTCCTGCTGAGCAGGGAGCCCGATGTGGGACTCAATCCCAGGTCTCCAGGATCATGACCTGAGCCAAAGGCAGTCGCTTAACCAACTGAGCTACCCAGGCGCCCCTTATCAGTTCTTTATATATTTTGAGTATTGACCCTTATCAGATATGCCATTTGCTTATGTCCTCTCATTCAGTAGGTTGCCTTTTAGTTTTGTTGATTTTTTCCTTTGCTGTGCAGAAGATTTTTATTTTTATCATTGGGAAATATTTGAATGCAAGGGAGTATGGACTTAATTATTAATTGCACATGGATTTGTTTCATTAATTGTTTTTATTTTAGCAACCATCAACATTCTTTGTGTTGCTATGTAGAGCTATAACTATTCCAGGTTAATTGTGGGCATAATACTCTCCTATACTTAAACAAATGATAAGCGTTCATGGCAGAAAGAGGATTTTTGCAGGGAAACAGCAATAATTTCTGGGGAAAGTTTCAGGTGTGTGAACTCAATCAGTGAAAAGACAACCGAGGGTAGGCTCCTTTCAAACTGAGGTGCTGGGCATCCTATGAATCAAAAGGCTGGGATGCAGTCATAGAGAGATCTGGGAGAAGCAGTATCTTTGTGGCCAGTAGGGGAGAAATATTAGCTTGTTTTCATACAGATCATGAGTGTTCATACCCAATGATATTTGGCATCAAGGATGGGAAAGGCTAACATTTTGGCATAAAATTATTCCATATCCCATTATATTAATGTGTTCTCAATGTTCAAGTATCTAGTCTGATTTCAAACTAATAAAATGATCAGTGATGTTAGTTGTTCACTTTCTGATCAAACTCTTGCAGTTAGATAAAGGACTTCTAGAACTTTCTTGCCTCCTGGGAAGAAAAACCATCCTTCCCCCAGTTGGCATCAAGAGTGAAGCCAGGGGTCAGAATAAGCCCATTCCTTCCCATACCTCCAGGTCTCCTTAGCGAGAATGCAAAAGGGGCTCACTTTCTTTCTACCACCGTTTCTGCCCCCCCCCTTTTAAATACCTCCTCAATACTCCCAGTCCTGCCACCTTCTGTCTTAGGACAGGTAGTAGACTGTGCAACAGAATTACCTTGGGGGCTTGTTCCAAATGTAGATTCCAGGTCTCTGTAAGATCACTGAGTAGTAACTTCTGGGGAGGGGTCTCTGGAATCTGTAATTTTACCAACCTCCCCCAGGGATTCTTTTTTTTTTTTTAAGATTTTATTTATTTATTTGACAGAAAGAAACACATCTAGAGAGGGGACACAGGCAGGGGGAGTGAGAGAGGGAGAAGCAGGCTTCCTGCCAAGCAGGGACCCCGATATGGGGCTCAGTCCCCGGATGCCGGGATCATGACCTGAGCCGAAGGCAGACACTTAATGACTGAGCCACCCAGGCGCCCCTCCCCCAGTGATTCTTATATACACTGAAGTATGAGAATTGCTGCTTCAAGAGTCTTAAACACAGAGAAACTGTCGATATTTTCTTGCAAATGGATAGCATAAAGTTGGCAAAGTGCTTTTATATAGCAGCTCATTAGATCCCTAGAAGAATAAAATGAGATAAACAAGGTAGGTATTGATATTTTATTTTGCAAGTGGAGATAATAGGTATCTACAATGTCCATTTTTAAAAAAAGATTTATTTATTTGTTTGTGTGTGTGTGTGTGTTTTAGATGGAGCAGAGAGGAGCAGAGGGAGAGGGAGAGAGAAATTTAAGCAGACTGTGCTCAGCACAGAGCCAGACATGGGGCTCTTTCTCATGACCCTGGGATCACAACCTGAGCCAAAACCAAGAGCTGGACACTTAACTGATTACGACAGTTTTCCTTTAATGTCCAGTGTCTTGGTCAGGTCATAACAGAGCTCAAAAGCTCTTAACACAGCATGCTGCCTATGAATAATATTGGCTGTGAAATGAGGAGATTCATAGTTTACTCCTTCTCTCACATTATCTCATTTATTCTTCCCCAAAACCCATGAGGTATATAAGGCAAATAGTATTAAATCTGTTTGACAGAGGAGCAAACTGAGACTCAGAGGGTTGAAGTGAATTGCCCTGAGTTGTAAGCTAAAAAGTGGCAGAACCAGGACTGAAATTCAGGTTTTTCAAGTCCAAGTGCTGCCCGCTGTCTACTTTTTACCACTATTCAAACGACTAACAAAGGAAGAAGTTCCAATGAAGTATGACTATTTTTTTGATATTTGATTGCTTAATATTTAATAAATAATGCTTATATCATGTTTCTTATGTATGTCTGGCTTTCTCACTAGTGTAGCAAATTAAAATAATTTATTGATTCCACTGTTTTATTTTTATAACTGAGCATTATAAAACTTCTTATGAGACAGTTTTTAAAAGATTTTATCGTGTTTTATTTTAAAGATTTTATTTATTTGCGGTAGAGAGTGAGAGAGAGTGCAAGTGGAGGGAAGGGGCAGAGGGAGAGAGAGAGAGAATCTCAAGCAGACTCCCTGCTGAGCTCAGAGCCTGATGCAGGGCTCCATCTCACAACCCTGGGATCATGACCTGACCCAAAACCACAAGCTGGATTGTTAACCAACTGAGCCACCAAGGTGCCCCAAGATAGCTGTTTTAAAAACTGTTGCTGTTAAGCTATCAAAATATAGTTCTTAAATCCAGTACCATTTCCCCATTCTTTCTCCTCCTTTTAAACTATCAAAATATAGTTCTTAAATCCAGTACCATTTCCCCATCCTTCTCCTCTCCTCCTCTTCCCAGCACTTGGCACTGTGAGCAACCCCCTTTCTTCCTGAAAATGTCTTTCTATGAAGTGGCATGCTTGTGATTCATCTATGCTTCGCCGGGTCTTTTTATCCTTCTGTACCAAAGATTTGTCTGTAATTGCCTTCCTGGATTTCTGCTTGGAAATACACACATTTCTACACTTTCAGTTGTTAGAATTATTCTGATCACTCGCAAATGTAGTCCAACTTTTCCCCCAAGACCAAGATCTATTCAGAATATTGAAATAAATACTTCTTGAATTAAATTTCCATTTGCTAACTCTCTCATTTATTGAAAAAACACTTACGTTGAATGTCTACTAGGTATCAGATAATTTTCTGGGTGCTTTGGATATATCAGTGAATAAGCAAAGTTACTCTTCCTTATGGTACTTCTTTTTTAGTGGCAGAAGACAGACAAGAAACAATAAGCATAAAAAACATAAAAAGTAGATTATATGTGAGAAACACTATGGAAAAGGAGAGAAAAGGACAGGATAAAGAGAATCAGGAGTGTAGTTAGCAGGGGTAGTGATGGGAGAATTGAATGCGCTCTTGTGTAGGGTGGTCAGGGCTGACTTGGCTCAGACAAAAACATTTGCAGAAGCCTTAAAGGATGTGAGGGAGTTAACTTTGAAAATATCCAGGGGAAATGCATTTTAGGCAAAGGAATAGCCACTGTGAAGACCTTAAAGCATGAATGTATCTGATATATTCAATGAATAGTGATAGGAGAGAGGGTCAGAGAAGAAGTGAGAGGCCAGATTGTTTAGAGTCTTGTCAGGCTTTGGCTTTTGTCCTTTGTGAAATGGGAAGCTACTGGAGAGTTTTGAGCAGAAGAGTGACATGATGTATTCTACAAGTGTAATGGATTATTCTGGCTACTGTGCCTAAAACAGGTATACGGTGGTAAGGATAACTCTGAGAGACCAACTGTAAAGCTATTTTCCAATCTGGGCAAAGTGTGGTAGTGGAGAATAGAGTTGATGGGAGATGGTCAGCTTGTGGATATATTTTGAATATAGAGCCATTAGAATATCCTGATGTATTAGATATGTTTAGCATGAACAACTAGAAGAATATAGTTGCCATCAGTTGGGATTGGAAAGGTTGCAGATAGAATAGGTTCAGCAGCGGAGCATCAGGAGATCACATTTGGACAAATGTGATAAATTTGAGCCATCTATTTGATGTTTAAGTGGTGGTGTTAGATAGGATTCTAGGATTCTGGAGTAATATTGAGCTGGAAATATAAATGTGGTTGTTAGTGCCATATAGATGGTGTTTAAAGTCATGACTGGATAAGATCACCATGAGGATGAGCATGGATGAAGAAAAAAGGATCAAGGACTGATCTCCAAGGTGTTCCAGGGTGTACTTATCGCCAACACTGTTAAGGGTTAAACAACGAGAGGTTTATTATAGCTGGCCAGGGACCATTCGCTAGAGTCCAATCTCTGCAAGGGCCCTGACCCTACGGTGGTCTGGGTTTTTAAGGAAATGAAACATATCCTGGGGGGCATGTCTCCAAAGAAATGAAACAAACCCTGGTGGGTATGTCTCCAAAGGAACAGCACATATCCAGGTGGACATGTCTCCATTCAATAGCAAAGCGACAGCAGTAAGCTTATTCTTTTACAGGAGCGGGAGTAGCTGATTATGCACGATATTGCAGTGGGGTGATTTATTATAGCTTTGTAATCGGCCAGGGCTGGTTGGGTGCATTCCAGCTCTGAGTTCTGGGAAATGTTTATATTGTTGGGGTTACCTATGGTCAGATGTTCTAGCTAGCCTCACAACCACCATTTTGAGTATCTGGTGACAATTTAACAGAAGGCACTACAACATTACAAGTTTGAGGAGAAGAGCAAGAGCCAAAGAAAGGAATCTAACAAGTTTATCTATGAGGTAGATAAAGCAAGAGAGCACAAAGTCTTAGAGAGAAAGTGAAAAACAAAATATCAGGGAGGAGAGAGAGCACAGTTATATCCAATGCTGTTGTTAATTTAAGATGACAGTAGGGAATTGGATTTAACAATGAGGCAGTCATTGGTTCACTCACATGAGCAGTTTTGGTAAAAGAGTAGGGATGAAAGCCTGATCCGAGTGAGAATAAACAATGTATATTGATTCAAACCCAGTGTCTAAAACTTGCCTGTTACCCTTTTTAAGCTAGTGTTCCTCAGTACATTTTATTTTTATTGGTGGCACCTGCATTCTCTCAATCACTCATGGTCAAAGCCCAATCTTTATGCTATTACAAATCTTTACTTTATTTCTCCCTTATCCCTCCACATTAATCAACTAGCACGTAAATTTTACAGAAAAGTACACTAGAAAAAATATGCAGTTGGTCATGGAAACCTTCTGATCCACATCACCTACCCCATCTGCCAACCAAAAAAAAAATCTATCATCTATCTATCTAGTCTGTCTATCTATCTATCTATCTATCTATCTATCTATCTATCTATCTATCTATCTATCTATCTACCTATCTATCTGATCTATCTATCCATCCCTAAAGCGTCTTTTCTTTTAAAGAACACAAATCATTCTTTACTGTTTAGTAATCATTTATGAATGTATCAAAGCTCCTTTTCTAGAACATATGCTCTGCAAGGACAAAGATCAGGCATGATCGATCTTTGTGTTCACTTAGCACTTAGGACAGACTCTGTACTTTGGAGGTACTGACAATGTGTATTCGAATTGAATTATCAGGTCCTTTTATTGCATTTTTGGCTTTAAAATTGAAGTTATGGTCTTAAAAGATACTTAGGTCATTTGATCCCAGTTGGTCATATTATTACCAGAGAGAATAAATCCTAAGAATAATCCAAAAGTATAAAAAAACAAAAATGCCTTGGCTGAAATGATGTAATCCACTTTCAAGCCTACCTACTATAATAAAATAGCAGAGTCATCCCTAATTCAAGTTGATCAGGTGATTTTGAAACTGAAATGCCTTTTCAGTCATTATTTATAAAAGTTGTATTGACAGTCAAGCATTTTGTCTCTATTATTCTGAATGGGTTCAACATAAGTATTAACTATTCTCTCTTACCCTTTACCTCCTTATTATTGATTTCATCTCTTTTCATTGCCAACTAATTTAGTTGAGGGAACCAATAAAAAATAGTTGCTCCAAAATCGTTTGCAGTTGTATCATAAACAAAAATTATTAAAATACATTTAAAATAAATATTTTAAAACCAAAGTCAGATTAGTCAATATTTGAGTGAAATTATGTAATACCAATTCCATCACCTTTGATTTATGGATTTGAGCTGGGAATGCCAGGATATGAGTCCGGCAATAACTAGCCAATCCAAACATATCCCAAGAGCTTTTGCTGTGATGACATATACTAGTTTGATATGTCAAAACTACTGTTTGTTTGCAGGACCACTGACAAATTTATTAAAATGAACTATTTCCCTATCTTGGCTGATTCTGAGGAGGGAGCAATATCCTCTCATGGACTGAAAGTTTGTGTCCTTCCCCAAATTTATATATTGAAGCTATGACTCCCACTGTGATGGTACTTAGGGGTGGGCCTTTGCAAGGTGATCAAGGTTGGATGAAGGCTGGAATGTGAGGCTCTCATGATGGGATTAGTGCCCTTATAAGAAAGGAGACCAGAGTCTTTCTCCATCTTGTGGGGAACGGAAAGAAGGTCACCATGTGCAAAACAGGAGAAGAAGTCTTATCAGAAATGGAATCTCCAGGCACTTTGACCTTAGGCCCCTAGGCTCCAGAACTCTGAGAAATAAATGTCTGCTTTTGAATCTGCACGTCTGTGATATTTTGTTAAAGGAGCCTGAGTCATGAATTATGTGCATTTAAATATATATCACCAAATTGACCTCTTTAAAAAAATTTTTTCCCTTTATTTGAGAGAAAGGAGAGAGAGCGAGAGAGAGAGCAAGAGAGTGAGAACAAGGAGGGGCGAGGGGCAAAAGGAGAGGGAGAAGAATACTCCCCGCTGAGTAGGGAGCCTGATGCAGGGCTTGATCCCAGGACCCTGGGATCATTACCTGGGCTGAAGGCAGACCTTAACTGACTGAGTCACCCAGGTGCCCCCAAATTGACCTCTTTAAAAAATTTTTTCCCTTTATTTGAGAGAAAGGAGAGAGAGCGAGAGAGAGCGAGAGAGTGAGAACAAGGAGGGGCGAGGGGCAAAAGGAGAGGGAGAAGGATACTCCCCGCTAAGTAGGGAACCTGATGCAGGGCTTGATCCCAGGACCCTGGGATCATTACCTGGGCTGAAGGCAGACCTTAACTGACTGAGTCACCCAGGTACCCCCAAATTGACCTCTTAAATGGCTATAACAATTCATATTGTCACTAGTAATGACTGTGATATCGACTCCTGACACCCATACCAAAGCTGATACCCTCAATTTTATATTTTACTAATCTCTGTAATAAATTTTTAAAAGTATCTTCATGGGACCACAATTTGCATTTTTCCTTTTTGCTATTTAGTGAATTTCCCATTCGTGTTTTTGCCTATTTTTCCATTGGGTTGTTTGTCTTTTTTGTATCAGTTTGAAGAGTTCCTTATAACCTCTGTATTTTAATCTCTTGTCTGTTATATATTTTATAGTTATTTCCCCTTCTTCATTTTGTTTATATTTTACCTTGTTTATAATGTCCTTTTAAATAGTCCATGCTGTGGTGGCCTTTGGAAACCTGTACACTTGTAGGAGACTATGAAAAAGGCACGCGACATCCCAGAATTATTGTGAAAATAGCTTTGGCCTGAAAAGATCTCAGGTCTCCAGATCAGATTCTGAGAGCCATTGTTCTAAACCTTGCCACACCTTTGAAAGTAATTCTGTTTTTAAATTTATATCAAAATCTCCTTATTTGAATTGATATCTATTTCCTACTGTAACCCTGAAGGACAAACCTATCTTGTCTGGATACCAAAGGACAGTCTGAGGGGATGGAGGGAAGGCAGGGGAGATAGGGATAGAGATAGCAGAAAAGGAATAGCAGAAAAGAAGAGGAGAGGGGAGGCAAGGCCAGGGAGAGGCGAGGCGAGGTGAGGAGGCTCTCTTTACTCCTAGGACGCTGAGCTGTGAAGACGTCGACATTTCCTAAAGGAACAGTCTAAATCATTAAATCTTGATGATTGTTAAAGTTGGGTTGGATATTTCATTCTTTTTTCTCCATTAACTTCTGGTTGAGTGACATTACTCTAAAGGAAGACCGGATTAGTTACAGAAAATATAAAGGAGCTATGTTTTTCTCTTCATATGTACAAAAGTTTGCTGGACTGTTTTTTTTTTTTTTTATTCCAGTACACTCCTATTTGCAATGTCTGAGTCTCCCTACAGTCCCTAGCCCTCTTGCCATATATCTAATCTCATTAAAGCCTAGAGGTTTTATTTATAGATGACAGCCACCATAAATGGTGCATGCCATTTTGTTTATTTATGGCAGCAGTTTTTCTGCCTCAAATTCATTTCTTAACCCAAGGTTCCCCAAGGCTGGGAGAAAAGTGCAGAGTTTCCACGTACTCCTTTCTGGTTTGAGCCAAGACTGCAGTGCTAGACCTGATGTCTTTGGAGTTTAGACTGTTGTCTGATGCATCCTGACATAGACAAACAATTCTTGATCTTGGAGTGGTGAAATTGTGCTTGGATCCAATAGAATGGAATGAGAAATAGATCCATGTACACTGGGAGTGGTGGGGATAGCCCAAACTCTGAAAAATACTGCTGCCTGTAGTCACCTCACTGATCTCACCACTGGCTTTATATGAGACCTGGCCAAGTCTTCTCATACCTTGGTTCCTTAGGTGTTCTGTCAAGGGGAGAACAATATCTGTCCTACTTATGTAATTATATGGACAGAATTTAGCGGTTTAACTGTAATGGTGGCAGATGTCAAGATTAAGAACAAACCAGGGGGATGGACTTAAAGGCTAAAAATCAGGGTCTGGAAAATGCGTTTTATTTTATTTTTTATTTTATTTTTTTTTAAAGATTTTATTCATTTGATAGAGACACAGCGAGAGAGGGAACATAAGCAGGGGGAGTGAGAGAGTGAGAAGCAGAAAGCCCAAAACAGGGCTCCATCCCAGGACCCTGGCCAGATGCTTAACAACTAATCCACCCCTGGGAAATCTATTTTAGCCAACATAGTTTCATTCAAAGTAATTGAATACATAAAATACATTTTCTTAAATGTATTTCTCATAAAATACATTTCTCATAAAATACATCTTCATAAAATACATTTTACTTGATTTTATTTTTCCAAGGACGATTGTACATGTTTAGTTACTCCATCTTTCCTTCCTTTGCCTACTTCCCCTATGGCCTTCAGACAGAAGATAATCTCAAAATAAAACTCTGTAAAAGTTTTTTTCTTACTAGTTCTTATGTATTCCCTAAGCAGGATTTTTTCTTTTTTTTTTAAATTTTTCATTAACTTTTATTTATTCCATAACCCAGTAACCCTATCCTTCCCTCCCCACCCCCCAGAAACCCTCAGTTTGTTTCCTGAGATTAAGAGTCTCTTATGGTTTGTCTCCCTCCCTGATCCCATCTTGTTTCATGTTTTTCCCTCCCTAACCTCCACAACTCCCCACCCTGCCTCTCAAATTCCTCATATCAGAGAGGCAATGATAATAGTTTTATTTCGCTCAACATAATACCCTCCAGTTCCATCCACGTTGTTGCAAATGGCAGGATTTCATTCTGTTTGATGGCTGCGTAGTATTCCATTGTATATATATGCCACAACTTCTTTATCCATTCATCTGTTGATGGACATCTAGGTTCTAGCCATAGTTTGGCTATTGTGGACATTGCTGCTATAAACATGTGGGTGCATGTTCCCCTTCAGATCACTACATTTGTTTCTTTAGGGTAAATACCCAGTAGTGCAATTGCTGGGTCATAAGGTAGCTCTGTTTTCAACATTTTGAGGAATCTCCATACTGTTTTCCAGAGTGGCTGCACTAGCTTGCATTCCCACCAACAGTGTAGGAGAGTTCCCCTTTCTCTGTATTCTCGCCAACCTCTGTCATTTCCTGACTTGTTAATTTTAGCCATTCTGACTGGTGTGAGGTGCTATCTCACTGTAGTTTTGATTTGTATTTCCCTGATGCTGAGGGATGTTGAGGGTATTTTCATGTGTCTTTTGGTCACTTGAATGTCTTCTTTGGAGAAATGTCTATTCATGTCTTCTATCCATTACTTGATTGGATTATTTGTTCTTTGGGTGTTGAGTTTGATAAGTTCTTTATAGATTTTAGATACTAGCCCTTTGTCTGCTATGTCATTTGCAAATATCTTCTCCCATTCTGTTGGTTGTCTTTTGTTTTTGTTGACTATTTCCTGTGCTGTGTAAAAGCTTTTCATCTTGATGAAGTCCCAGTAGTTCATTTTTGCCCTTGCTTCCCTTGCCTTTAGTGATGTTTCTAGGAAGAAGTTGCTGTGGCTGAGGTCAAAGAGGTTGCTGCCTGTAACCTCTTCTCCTCAAGGATTTTGATGGATTCCTGTCTCATATTTAGACGTTTCACCTATTTTGAGGCTATTTTTGTGTGTGGTATAAGGAAATGGTCCAGTTTCATTCTTCTGCATGTGGCTGTCCAATTTTCCCAACACCATTTGTTGAAGAGACTTTTTTCCATTGGACATTCTTTCCTGTTTTGTCAAAGATGAGTTGATCATAGAGTTGAGGGTCCATTTCTGGGCTCTCCATTCTGTTCCATTGATCTATGTGTCTGTTTCGTGCCAGTACCATACTGTCTTAATGATTACAGCTTTGTAATAGAGCTTGAAGTCTGGAATTGTGGTGCCGTCAACTTTGGTTTTCTTTTTCAACATTCCTCTGGCTATTTGGGGTCTTTTCTATTCCATACAAATTTTAGGATTATTTGTTCTATTTCTTTGAAAAATATTGATGGCATTTTGATAGGGATTGCATTAAATGTGTAGATTGCCCTAGGTAGCATAGGTATTTTCACAATATTTGTTCTTCCAATCCATGAGCATGGAACATTTTCCCATTTCTTTGTGTCTTCCTCAATTTTTTCATGAGTACTTTATAGTTTTCTCAGTACAGATTCTTTGCCTCTTTGGTTAGATTTATTCCTAGGTATCTTATGGTTTTGGGTTCAACTGTAAATGTAATTGACTCCTTAATTTCTCTTTCTTCTGTCTTGCTGTTGGTGTATAGAAATGTAACTGATTTATGTGCATTGATTTTATATCTTGAAACTTTACTGAATTCCTGTATGAATTCTAACAGTTTGTCTTTTGGGTTTTCCACATAAAGTATCATATCATCTGCAAAGAGTGACAGTTTGACTTTTTTGCTGATTTGGATGCCTTTCATTTCTTTTTGTTGTCTGATTGCTGAGGCTAGGACTTCTAGTACTATGTTGAATAGCAGTGGTAATAGGATATTGGTCTGTAATTCTCCTTTTTGATGGGATCTTTGTCTGGTTTTGGGATCAAGGTGATGCTGGCCTCATAAAATGAGCTTGGAAGTTTTCCGTTCATTTCTATTTTTTGGAACAGTTTCAGGAGAATATGTACTAATTATTCTTTAAATATTTGGTAGAATTCCCCCTGGGAAGCTGTCTGGCCCTGGACTCTTGTTTATTGGGAGATTTTTGATGACTGCTTCAATCTCCTTACTATTTCTAGGTCTGTTCAGGTTGTTTATTTCTTCCTTGTTCAGTTTCGGTAGTTTATATGTCTCTAGGAATGAATCCATTTCTTCCAGATTGTCAAATTTGCTGGTGTATAGTTGCTCATAATATGTTATAATTGTTTTTATTTCTTTGGTGCTGGTTGTGATCTCTCCTCTTTCATTCATGATTTTGTTAATTTGATAAACCAGGGGTTTATCAATCTTAATTCTTTGAAAGAATCAGCTCCTAGTTTTGTTGATTTGTTCTACTGTTCTTTTGGTTTCTATTTCATTGATTTCTTCTCTGATCTTTATTATTTCTCTTCTCCCGCTGGGTTTAGGCTTTCTTTGCTGTTCTTTCTCCAGCTCCTTTAAGTGTATGGTTAGGTTGTGTACTTGAGGCCTTTCTTGTTTTTTGAGAAAGGCTGGTATTGCTATATACTTTCCTCTCAGGACTGCCTTTGCCATGTCCCAAAGATTTTGAACAGTTGTGTTTTCATTTTCATTTGTTTCCATGAATTTTTTAAATTCTTCTTTAATTTCCTGGTTACTAGGATACATTTTAGCTCACATGTATTTGAGTTCTTTCCAACTTTCCTCTTGTGGTTAAATTCTAGTTTCAAAGCATTGTGGTCTGAAAATATGTGGGAATGAGCCCAGCCTTTTGGTACCAGTTGAGACCTGATTTGTGACCCAGGATGTGATCTATTTTGGAGAATGTTCCATGAGTACTATAGAAGAATGTGTATTCTGTTGCTTTGGGATGTCCATATGGTCCAATGTGTCATTTAAAGCCTTTATTTCCTTGTTGATCTTTTGCTTAGATGACCTGTGCATTTCAGTGATGGGGGGTGTTAAAATCTCCTGCTATTATTGTATTATTGTTGATGTGTTTCTTTGATTTAGTTATTAATTGGTTTATATAATTGGTTGCTTTGATGTTAGGGGCATAGATATTTAAAATTGTTAGATCTTCTTGTTGGACAGACCCTTTAAGTATGATATAATGTCCTTCCTCTTCTCTTATTATAGTCTTTGGCTTAAAATCTAATTTGTCTGATATAAGGATTGCCATCCCAGCTTTTTTTTGATGTCTGTTAGCATGGTAAATTGTTTTCCAACCCCTCACTTTAAATCTGGAGGTGTCTTTGGGTCTAAAATGAGTTTCTTGGAGATAGCATATTGATGGGTCTTGTTTTTTTTATTCCTTCTGCTACCCTGTGTCTTCTGATTGGTGCATTTAGCCCAATCACATTCAGGGTAACTATTGAAAGACATGAATTTAGTGCCACTGTGTTACCTCTAAGGAGACTGTTACTATAAATTCTCTTACTGTTACTGTAAATTATGGTCTGTTATTTTTAGGCTCTCTCTTTGCTTAGAGGACTCCTTTCAATATTTCCTGTTAGCCTGGTTTGGTGTTTGCAAATTCTTTTAGCTTTTGTTTGTTCTGGAAGATTTTTATCTCTCCTTCTATTTTCAGTGACAGCCTAGCTGGATATAATATTCTTGGCTGCATATTTTTCTAATTTAGTGCTTTGAGTGGATCACCGCAGTCTTTTCTGGCCTGCTGGGTCTCGTGGCTAGGTCTGCTGCCAATCTAATATTTCTGCCATTGTATGTTAGAGATCTCTTCTCCCGAGCTGCTTTCAGGACTTTCTCTTTGCCACTGAGACTTGTAAGTTTTTTTTTTTTAAAGATTTTATTTATTTGACAGAGAGAAACACAGCCAGAGAGGGAACAAGCAGGGGGAGTGAGAGAGGGAGAAGCAGGTTTCCTGCTGAGCAGGAAGCCTGATGTGGGACTCGATCCCAGTTCTCCAGGATCATGACCTGAACTGAAGGCAGTTGATTAACCAACTGAGCCACCCAGGCACCCAGAGACTTGTAAGTTTTACTGTTAGAAGATGGGGTGGGGACCTGTTCTTATTCATTTTGAGGGTGGTTCTCTCTGCCTCCTGGATTTTGATGCTAGTTTCCTTCACCAAATTAGGGAAATTCTCTGCTATAATTTGCTCCAATATACCTTTTGCCCCTCTCTTTATTTCTTCTTCTTCTGGGATCCTATGTATTCCAATATTGTTTTGTCTGATGGTATCACTCATCTCTCGAATTCTCCTCTCATGGTCCAGTAGTTGTCTCTCTTTTTCTCAGCTTCTTTATTTTCCATCCCTTGGTCTTCTTTATCACTTATTTTCTCTTCTGCTTCATTTATCCTAGCAGTAAGAGCATGAATTTTTGAGTGCAACTTATTAATAGCTTTTTTATTTAAACTTGGTTAGGTTTTGGTTCTTTTATTTCTCCAGAAAGGGATTCTCTAATATGTTCCATGCTTTTTTCAAGCCCAGCTAGCACCTTGATAATCGTCATTCTGAACCCTAGTTCTGACATATTACTAACATCCCTATTGACTAGGTTCCTAGCCATCAGTACTGTCTCTTGCTCTTTTTTTGGAGGTGAGTTTTTCCTCCTTGTCATTTTATCCAGATAAGAATAGATGAATGAGGAGGAGGGACAAGATGGCGGAGAAGTAGGAGACCCTGTTTCAAAAGGTCTCCTGAAGTGAGCTAAACTATCTACCAGGATAATCTGAACACCCATGAAATCAGCCTGAGATGTAAGACTACACACTTCTGGATCTCTACGGGGACAGAAGAGCATCAGCAGAGAGGTAAAGTAGAGTGGGAATGCTCAGGCAGATTTCAGAAGAGAAATCGAGGGGGAGGGAGCTACCAGAGGCAACCCATTGGAAAATAATACGAAAGTGCACTGTGCTTGGGGACCAGCATCAACCTGCAGTCTTGTTAAAAGCACTCAAAAGCAAAGGGTCTTCACCGTTGGCAGGGACATAAGACACAACACGGGGCCAGGGATAGAAAGCGCTCCCTTGTGCCACAGGGGAGGGAACCTGGTGGCACGGAGTCTCTTTAAAAGCCAGGCACGCACAACCTACAAAGGAGGTGACTCTGCAGACTTCTGAGCGCGACCTGCAGGGTCCCGGGATCTCAGTCCCTCCTGAGTGGGAGTGCAAAATAGACTTCCTGGGCAGAGACAAGGTCGCTGACCCAAAATCAGTCCCAGTTTCTCTGTTGTGGGACCGAAACGACTGGCGGGAATTTGGTCGCCAATTTGACCAGTACCTGCAGGGGCACTGGTTGTGGCAATAGGCGAAAGGAGGAAGCTACATGGAGAGGCTCCCTGGGCAGAGGCAAGGTCGCAGGACCAGAAATCAGTCCTGGTTTCTCTGGTGCGGGAGCAAAACAACAAGCTGGGACTTCCATTACCGATCTGACCAGCTCCTGCGGGGACGCCCGTTGTGACAAGCAGCCAAGGAGAAGTTACAGGGAGAAGCTGTGAGCCCCACAACATTCAGAAGGCTGCTGAGGCCTCTCTGGCAAGGAGGTCTAGGTGCAGACATCTTAGTCCGGCCTGATTTCCTGAAAAGCTGCAAAAAGCCGCAAAAGAACAAATCCCCCAGAGAACAAAAGCCTGAAAACCTGGTTGCCATAGAGCCCAGCCCTAGGAAGGGGGCGGAGAGATGAAGCCCAGGTAGAAGGGAGTAAAAAACAGTGCGGCAGGCCCCTCCCCCAGAAGGCACTGTGCTTGTCTGATGGTGAGTGAAACATGAACTTCACAGGCAACATGATGTCAATAAAAATATATCTATCAATAATCACTCTCAATAGAAATAGAGCCAGAAGAACAAGAGGACAACACCAAAACTTTAAAAAAAAAACTCGACATCAGGGGAAAGGCAATATATTAAACTCCTGGTACAACCCCCAAAACTGTACACATTAAAGATACAGCTTTTCACTTTATTTTCTTTTTAACTTTTTTCTATTTTTATTTTTAGTGTTTTCACTTTATTTTATTTTATTTTATTTTATTTTATTTTTTAAAGATTTTATTTATTTGACAGCAAGAAACACAGCCAGAGAGGTAACACAAGCAGGGGGAGTGAGAGAGGGAGAAGCAGGCTCCCCGCCGAGCAGGGAGCCTGATGTGGGGCTTGATCCCAGGTCTCCGGGATCATGACCTGAGCTTAAGGCAGTGGCTTAACCAACTGAGCCACCCAGGCGCCGCCAGTTTTCACTTTACTTTAAAATTTATTCTCATGGTTTTTTGCTCTTTAATATTTTAACCCACTTCTTATTACGTGATACTTAATACAACACTCCATAATAACTTTTTACCTTGAACTTTTTTCAGATATCTGTGTTTTGTGTTGTAGTTGTTGTTGCTCCTTTCATCTGTTTGTTTGTTTTTTCTGTTTCTTTTTCCTTTTTATTCCTCTTCTTTCCTTGATTCTTTTTTCTTTTTTTTAATATTTTATTTATTTGACAGAGAGAAACACAGGCAGAGAGTGAACACAGCAGGGGGAGTGAGAGAGGGAGAAGCAGGCTTCCCGCCGAGCAGGGAGCTGCATGTGGGACTCGATCCTGGGTCTCCGGGATCATGTCCTGAGCTGAAGGCAGTCGCTTAACCAACTGAGCCACCCAGGCACCCCTGTTTTTTCTTTTAAATATAGATTTAGTTATGAGCTACAAGTTAATCCTTCATCCCTATTCAATACTACTCCTATATACAAACCAGTTTTAATCTCCCTATATCTATAGATAGTGGACTCCACTAACAACAATAACAAGACACACCCAGGAGGATCTGAAATACTTTCCTTGCCCACAAGGAGGGTTTGTACCACCTTCCTGCCCTACTCTGTCAGTGTTTCCGTGTAATTGTTTTTGCCTTTGTAATATATAAATACTGGTCTTGGGGGTCATTCGGGATGGGCTTAGCTTTTTGATCTCCTCAACTTTCTTTTACCCTTGATGGTCTTTTTCTCTACTCTGTTGTAGTTTTTGTACCATATAAATCCTGCCATTGGAGCCCACTCTGGCCCAGTTTTTTTTCTTGCTTCCTTTCTCTTCTTCACTTTTTTTCTTTCTTCTTCCTTTTCAGTGGTGACTTCTGATTGCTCTGAAACCTTCCAGCAAACAATTCATCTGGATAGTGGTTGATATTTTCAGCTATATATCCCCTCAACCGCTCCTCGCTAAAATGACTCAGAGGAGGAATGACCAACAGAAGAAAAATCCAGAAATTGCAACCCCTGTCACAGATTTACTGGAAATGAACATAAACAATAAGACAGAAATGGAATTCAGGGCAGCAATTGTTCAAGCACTGGCTAACTTGGAAAAGAACATTAGTCTCAAGATGGAAGCTCTAATGACAGATGTGAAAACTGAGGTTAGATAGGCCATTAATGAGATGCAATCTAATTAAAATACGCTAACAGCTAGAGTAAGTGAAGCTAAAGATCCTATTAGGGATTTAGAAGACAGATGGATTAAGAAGGAGGAGCAAGAGAAGTCTTGGAACAAATAGCTAAAATCCCATGAAAATAGAATTAGGGAAATAAATGATGCCATGAAACGCTCCAATATCAGAATTCTTGGAATCCCTAAAGGATTTGAGAGAGAGAGAAGCCTAGAAGATATAGTTGAACAAATCATGGATGAAAATTTCCCGAGTCTGGGGAATGAAACAAATGTTCGTGTTCTACAGGCAGAGAGGATTACCCCCCCCCCCATGATCAATGAGGCCAGAAAAACTTCCAGGCACATAACTGTGAAATTCGTGAATCATAAAACCAAAGAATATGTCTTAAGAGCAGCTAGGGGGAAGCGGTTCCTTACATATAGAGGGAGGACCATCAGAATAATGTCAGACCTATCCACAGAAATCTGGCAAGCCAGAAAGGGCTGGCAAGACACATTCAGGAAATTACATGAAAAAAAAATGCAACCAAGGATAACGTACCCAGCAAGGTTGACTTTCAGAGTCGAAGGGGAGATAAAGAGCTTCCAGGACTGCCGAGGTCTAAAAGATTATGCAAACACCAAGCCAGCACTACAAGAAATACTAAGAGGGGTTCTATAAAAGAGAAACGAACCCAAGAGTGACACAGAACAGAAATTTACAGAGGTAATCTATAGAAACATGAACTTCACAGGCAACATGATGTCAATAAAAATGTATCTATCAATAATCACTCTCAATGTGAATGGCCTAAATGCTCCAATAAAAAGACACAGGGTTGCAGACTGGATAAAACGACAGGAGACCCCTTCATATGCTGTTTACAAGAGACACATTTTGAATCTAAAGACACTTCCAGATTGAAAGTGAGGGGATGGAGGACTATCTTTCATGCCAACGGACTTCAAAAGAAAGCCAGGGTAGGAATTCTCATATCAGACAAATTGGATTTTAATCTAAAGACTGTAGTCAGAGACACAGAAGGACACTACATCATTCTCAAAGGGTCTATACACCAAGAAGATCTAACAATTGTAAATATTTATGCCCCCAACATGGGAGCAGCCAACTACATAAGCCAACTGCTAAGCAAAATAGAGTCATATTGGTACGAATACATTAATTGTAGGAGATCTTAACATACCACTCTCACAATGGACCGATTATCTAAACAAAATCAACAAAGAAACAAGAACTTTAAATGACACATTGGACCAGATGGATCTTATAGATATATTGAGAACATTCCCCCCCTAAAACAGCAGAATACTCATTCTTCTCAAGCACACATGGAACTTTCTCCAGAATAGACCATATACTAGGCCACAAATCAGGGATCAACCCATACCAGAAGATTGAGATTGTTCCCTGCATATTCTCTGACCACAATGTCGTGAAAATGGAACTCAACCACAACAAAAAGTTCAGAAGAAAATCAAACACTTGGAAGCTAAAGACTATCCTGCTCAAGAATCTGTGGATCAACCAGGAAATCAAAGAAGAACTAAAACACTTCATTGAAACCAATGAGAATGAAGATACGTCAATCCAAAACCTATGGGATACAGCAAAGGCAGTCCTAAGGGGGAAATACATAGCCATCCAAGCCTCACTCAAAAAAAATTGAAAAATCCCGAATACACCAACTATCATTACACCTTAGAGAATTGGAAAAACAACAACAAATTAAACCAACCCCACACACAAGACAGGAAATAATTAAGATTAGAGCAGAGATTAATGAACTAGAAACTAGAGATACAGTAGAATGCATCAACGAAACTAGAAGGTGGTTCTTTGAAAGAATAAGATTGATAAACCATTGGCCAAACTAATCCAAAAGAAAAGGGAGAAGACCCAGATTAATAAAATTATGAATGAAAGGGGAGAGATCATGACCAACACCAAAGAAATAGAAACAATCATCAGAAATTACTATCAACAAGTATATGCCAATAAGTTTAACAACCTAGAAGATATGGATACATTCTTGGAAACCTATAAACTTCCAAGGCTGAAACAGGAAGAAATTGACAATCTGAATAGACCTATATCTAGTAACGAGATTGAAGCAGTGATCAAAAACCTCCCAAAAAAACAAGAGCCCAGGACCAGATGGATTCCCTGAGGAATTCTGCAAAACATTCAAAGAAGAAGTAACACCTATTCTCCTGAAGCTTTTTCAAAAAATAGAAACAGAAGGAAGACTTTTTCTATGAAGTCAGCATTACTCTAATGTACCCAATCTACCCAATCCAGACAAGGACCCCATCAAAAAGTAGAACTTCAGACCAATATCTCTGATGAATATGTATGCCAAGATTCTCAACAGGATTTTTGCTAACAGGATCCAACAATACAAAGATTATCCACATGACCAGGTGGGATTTATCCCAGGGATGCAAGGGTGGTTGAACACTCGCAAATCAATCAATGTGATAGAACAAATCAATAAGAGAAGGAGAAGAACCGCATGGTACTCTCAATTGATGCAGAAAAGACTTTTGACAAAATACAACATTCATTCCTGATTAAAACTCTTCAAAGTATAGGGATAGAGGGAACATTCCTCAACCTCATAAAATCTACTTATGAAAAACCTACAGCAAATATCATTCTCAATGAGGAAAAACTGATAGCCTTCCCCCTGAGATCAGGAATAAGACAAGGATGCCCACTCACACCACTACTGTTCAACATAGTGTTAGAAGTCCTAGCAACAGTAATCACACAACAGAAAGAAAGAAAAGGGATTCATCTTGGCAAAAAGGAAGTCAAACTTTCTCTCTTTGCAGATGACATGATACTCTATGTGGAAAACCCAAAAGACTCTATCCCCAAACTGCTAGAACTAATACAACAATTTGGTAATATGGCAGGATACAAAATCAATGCACAGAAATCATTTGCATTCTTATACACTAACAATGAAAATATAGAAAGGGAAATCAGAGAATCGATTCCATTTACTGTAGCACCAAAAACCATAAGATACTTAGAAATAAACCTAACCAAAGAAGTTAAAGATCTGTACTTGAGGAACTACAGAACACTCATGAAAGAAATTGAAGAAGACACAAAAAGATAGAAGAGCATTCCATGCTCATGATTCGGAAGAATAAACATTGTTAAAATGTCTATACTGCCCAGAGCAATCTATGCTTTCAATGCCATTCTGATCAAAATTCCACCAACATTATTCAAAGCGTTGGAACAAACAATCCTGGAATTTATAGGGAACCAAAAAAGATCCCGAATCACTAAGGAATTGCTGAAGAAGAAAAGCAAAGCTGGGGGCATCACGTTACCCGACTTCAGGCTTTATTACGAAGCTGTGATTACCAAGACAGCATGATACTGCCACAAAAACAGAGAAATAGATCAATGGAACAGAGTGGAGAGTCCAGATATGGACCCACAAATCTATGGTGAAATCATCTTCGACAAAGCAGGAAAAAATATCCAGTGGAAAAAAGACAGTCTCTTCAAAAAATGGTGCTGGGAAAATTGGACACCTACATATAGAAGAATGAAGCTATTCTCTTACACCACACACAAACTCGAAATGGATGAGAGACCTCAACGTGAGGCAGGAATCCATCAAAATCCTGAAGAGAACATAGGCAGTAACCTCTTTGACATCAGCCACAGCAACTTCTTTCAAGACATGTCTCCAGAGGCAAAGGAGACAAAAGCAAAAATGAACTTTTAGGACTTCATCAAAATAAAAAGCTTCTGCAAAGCAAAGGAAACAGTCAAGAAAACAAAGAGGCAACCCTGCAAATTGGAGAGAATATTTGCAAATGACACTACAGACAAAGGGCTGGTATCCAAGATCTATAAAGAACTACTCAAACTCAACATCCAAAAAGAAGATGAACACATCAACAAATGAGCAGGAGACATGAAGAGGCACTTCTCCATAGAAGATCTACAAATGGCTAACAGACACATGAAGAAATGTTCATCGTCACTAGCTATCAGGGAAATTCAAACCAAAACCACACTGAGATACCACCTTACACCAGTCAGAATGGCCAAAATTAACAAGTCAAGAAACAACAAGTGTTGGAGAGGCTGCGGAGAAAGGGGAACTCTCTTATACTGTTGGTGGGAATGCAAGCTGGTGCAGCCGCTTTGGAAAACAGAGTGGAGTTTCCTTAAAAAATTAAAAATAGAGCTACCTTATGACCCTGCAATTGCACTACTAGGTATTTATCCCAAAGATACAGATGTAGTGAAAAGAAGGGCCATATGTACCCCAATGTTCATTGCAGCAATGGCCATAATCGCCAAACTGTGGAAAGAGCCAAGGTGCCCTTCAACAGATGAATGGATAAAGAAGATGTGGCACATATATACAATGGAATACTACGTCTCCATCAGAAAGGATGAATATCCAACTTTTGTAGCAACATGGACCGGATCGGAAGAGATTATGCTGAGTGAAATAAGCCAAGTAGAGAAAGTCAAGTATCACATGGTTTCACTTACATGTGGTGCATAAGGGGTAATATAGAGGACAGTAGGAGAAGGAAAGGAAATGTAACGTAGGGTAATTTGGGGAGAGAAACGAAACATGAGAGAATTTGGACTCAGAAACAAATGGGAGGGTCTTGGAGGGAAGGGGGCTGGGGGATAGGAGAGCCTGGTGGTGGATACTGAGTACTCGTATTGCATGGAGCACTGGGTGTGGGGCATAAACAATGAATTTTGTAACACTGAAAAAATAAAATAAAATAAAATAAAAAAGAATAGATGAATGAGAGATCAGAATACTCAAAGGGTAGGGACTACCCTGGAAAAATATACACTAACCAAATCAGAAGAGACCCAAAACCAGGGGGAGAAGAAAGGAAAAAAAAATCTATATCTCTATCTATCTGTGTCTCTGTCTCTATATGATTAGACTGGTGAGTAAAGCAGATCCACACACTTGATTCTGAGTGTATTTTGGTCTGTTAGAAGAATCTTCCTACCAAAATTTTAAAGAAAGAAAAACTTATATATGTAGAAAAATAAGGGTATATACGATGTAGGGATATAATATGACTGTAAAGATGAAAATTAAGAAAGATTCTAAAAAAGCAATTGATAAGTTGGTTGAAAAAAAAAGAATGTGATTAGGCTGGACACTAGAACAAAGGCATGCACTAGATTTATGGTATATATTTATCTATTAGAAGAAAGTGTATCCCAAAATTTTAAAGAAAGAAAAACCTGTATGCATATAAAAAAAGGTTAAATATGATGAAGGGATAGAATATGACTGAAGCTATGAAAGTTAAAAAATATTTTTTAAAAAAGGTATTGATAAGGTAAAATTATCTTAAAAAGTTAAAGTAGGAAAAAGAAAAAAATTAGAAAATACAATAAAAAAATAAAATTAAAAAAATTTAACTTTGAAAGAATAAAGAATCATGGGGAAAAAGCCATGAATTTTATGTGGGGCATTCCGCTAGCTCTGAAGTTCCACAGTTCTCATTAATGGGTGAGCTTGGTCTTGGCTGGATGTTCTTGCTGATCTTCTTGCAGAGGGCCCTGTTGTAGTGGTTCTCAACTGTCTTTGCTGGGGGTGGAACTGCCCCACCCTTGCCAGGGGCCGGGCTAAGCAATTTGCTCAGTTTCACTCTTGGTAACTTTTGTTGCCTGCGCGATTTGTGTACAACTTTGGAGGACGGGATTGAAGATAGTGTCCTCCCAGTCTCCGTCCCAGAGGATCCAAGAGCTCAGGGCCCCACTTCTCAGAGCGCCCCCAGAGAAAAGCAGTCAATCCTGCGTATCTCCCTGGTCTCTGGCTTCACTCCATGCTCATTCAGCCTGGTATTGAGCTTTGCTTTCCCTGGTGCTCGGCCCTGTTTGTAGTCTCCAAACCCAGCAGATTCTTGCAGCACATTCTTTTTTTTTTTTTTTTTTTAAGATTTTTATTTATTTGACAGAGAGAAACACAGCCAGAGAGGGAACACAAGCAGGGGGAGTGAGAGAGGGAGAAGCAGGCCTCCTGCCAAACAGAGAGCCCGATGTGGGGCTCGATCCCAGGTCTCCGGAATCATGACCTGAGCCAAAGGCAGTCGCTTAACCAACTGAGCCACCCAGGTGCCCTCTTGTAGCACATTCTTGTGCTGCCCCTCCTGGAGGAGGAAGGAGCGGCTCTTCCTGGATCTATCACTTGTAGGGTCCCTGGTTGAAGAGCAGTGGCCCAACTGTGCCTCGGATCTCGGTTTAAGGTAACCCTGAGCTAAGAGCCCACTCCTTGATTCTGTCCCTGCAGCTGGATTTCCCGCTCTGATACATGAGAGCTCTTTCATGCTCAGACACTCTGGATCCTTCTGGGACCCCATGGGTCCTGACACCACACTGTCGCTGCAAGGGTTCCACCCCTTGCTTAGCCTCTGGGGCAATGTCGCTCAGTGGAGCAAACTTCTGAAGTTTCTGATTTTGTGCTCTGCTGCTCTACTGCTGGCCAGAAGCTCGTTCCTTCCCCCACGGTCTGTCTTCCCAAACATTGCCTCTGATTCACTTCTCTATACATCCTAACTTCTAGAAAGTGGTCCCTTTTCTGTTCCTAGAATTGCTGGTCTCCTCTTCGATCTTCTGTTGAGTTTGTAGGTGTTCTGACTGGTTTGATACCTATCTAGCTGACCTCCTGCGACCTGATGATCTCTAGGCCTCCACTGTCTTGCTAGAGTCCCCCCAAGGAGGATTTTTTTTTTTAAGATTTTTTATTTATTTGACAGAGAGAAACACAGCCAGAGAGCGAATATAAGCAGGGGGAGTGAGAGAGGGAGAAGCAGGCTTCCCGCTGAGCAAGGAGCCCGATGTGGGACTCGATCCCGGGTCTCCAGAATCATGACCTGAGCCGAAGGCAGTCGCTTAACCAACTGAGCCACCCAGGCACCCCAAAGAGGATTTTTAAGACAGAGTTTGCCAGAAATGCAGCTCAATTTTTAGGCACTAGGTTGAAATCAATAATGTGTATTTTTTAAATAACATTTTAGCTCAGAGAAAAATGTGTGACTTAGGGAACTGGATTTGAAAAAAAAAAACCCAAACTGATTGTAACCTGGGAAAGCATGTTAGGTGAAAATAGGGGAGAAGTATTCTCATTAGCAGAATGGCCAGATTTGAAATAACACAGCAAAGAAGAAATATCTTTACTGTTTAGCTGTCTCTCAGTGCTCTTATCTAGTGAATATTGATGTGTCTCAATTATGTGCAACATGGACCCGGTTCCTCTCATGCCTTTCTGTGAATGAGGCAACCTGGGTTGATGTGTTTTTTCTTTTGGTCTACTATGAAGATGTGCCAATCAGAACACGTTGGGTTCTAGGAAACTTGTGGTGACTAGAGTTCTATAGGTGTCTCTGAAGATTCCTGGTCTCCAGTTATTCAATTAGTTACTAGTAGAGTTATAGATGTGAAGAGGTTTTGTAGGTATAATTAAGTTTTCCAGTGTGATCACATGAGGTCTTAAAACTAGAAGCCAACAGAAGAGTCAGTCAGAGAGATGAGACAGAACGGGCAGTGGATGAGATCCTAAATGTGAGAAGGACCTAGTCTGCCATTGTTGGCTTTAAAGATGAGGAAGACGGCCCCAAACAAAGCAACACAGGCAGTCTTTAGAATATAAGTATGATTCCTCGCCCCCGTTCCTGCAGACAGCCAGCAAGGAAACAGGGATCTCATCCCTATAAGGACACAGAACTTAATTCGGCCCACAGTCTGAATGAGCTTAGAAACAAATTCTTTTCCAGAGTCTTCAGAATGGGGCACATCCCTGCCAACACTTCAATTTCAGTTTTGTGAGACATGAAGCAGAAGAACCACAGAGCCAGGTTCCTACAGACACTGTGAGACAATAAATGAATATATTTTTTAAGCAGGTACATTTGTTATGAGAGCAATAAAAAAACCAAAGCTCAGCTGAAACTGGCTAAAAATATAGATAAATTAATTTCCTACTTAATAAGTAGTAGATAGATAACTACATAAGGATAGGAGCAGAGTTAAGGAAGGCCTCAAGGATTGACTGGGTAGTAGATATGTGGATATCCACATGTGGATAAAGAAAAGAGATTTTATGGCTAGATGCCGGGAGCCAGCCCCAGCAACAGTTAGGGTCCGAGAGTGAGGAAGGAGTCGGCGAAAATGAGGAGACCAAACTTCATGTAGGCATCTCCTGAAAACACTGTTCTCAGGGTTCTTTATTTATAGCAGAAAGTTACATATTTTTTT